>JAAGNO010026773.1:2135-16230 GCA_033439905.1 Ceryle rudis | reverse complement strand
TTTACACTGCCTCTGTAGCTCGCTCTTACTTTTAGCTTGACCAGCAGGTTGTGACTCAGCCATGCTGGTCTCTTCCCTTTCTTGCTTGATTTCTTACACTTAGGGATGGAGACCTCTTGTACTCTATGAAAAGTATTTCTAAAGATCTGCCAGCTCGGTTCTGCTCCCTTGTCCCTGAGGACCATTTCCCAGGGTGTCCTGTTAATTAACTCTTTGAAGAGCTGGAAGATTGCCTTTCTGAAATTCAGGCACCTGACTGTACTCCTGGACTGATTTGTGTCCCTTAGTAATGCAAATTCCACCAGTGCATGGTCACTGCTGCCCAGGCTGCTTCCAGTCTTGAGGTCCTTGACATGCTCACCTGCACTGGTGACCAGTAGATCCAGTATTGCATTCCCTTGGATAGGGCTGTCTATTTCTTGTCCCAGGAAGTTATCATCAAGGCGCTCTAGGAGCCTCCTCGACTGCCTACTGCTGGCTGTGTTACTTTTCCAGCAAATGTCGGCGTGACTGAAGTCCCCCAGCAGGGCGAGAGCCTGTGAGTGCAGTACCTCCTGTAGCTGGAGTAGGAATGCTGCATCAATAGCCTCCCCTTGATCAGGAGGCCTATAGTAGACTCCAACCACAAGGTTCCCCTTGTGGCCTTGGTCTCTATTTCCCACCCGTAGGCTTTTGACTTGCTCGTGGCTATTCTTTAGGGAAATCTCCTCACATACAATCCATTTCTTAACACAGAGGGCAAAATCTGCTACAAGTATGTGGAATTTAGTCCAATGCACTTAAATACGCCTCTGTTCTATTTCAAGATCACAAAAGAATGAGTTACAACTCATTACTATGAATTTGCAGAGTAATGTTATTTATCTAGCAGAATTCTAGTAACCTCTGAAATTGTTTTCTTGTGTCAAACATGCACAACTTTGAAAGCATCAAACACTAAGCATCTCTTGATGGTTTTTTTTTTTTTTTTTTGTTATATCCCACATAGGGAATGTGTGAATTGTTTATGTAATTGAGCCCTACTTTGTTTCCTTCCCCTCTGTTAGTTAACGTATTAGGATGCTTTTCTAATCTTAACATTCACAATAATTTCTGTTGTGGTTTATATCCTTCTATAAATGAACAGTTGCCTTGTCACACCAAATACAAGAAAGCTGGGACCGTATGTTCTGGCTCCAGTTGAAGGAATGCTTCCCTTGAGGACTGCAAGCTGTGCCGTGAATGATACTGCTTCCTAACCTGTTTCAGTCAAAATTAGTCAAACAAATTAACCTCGTTCATATTGTCTGGAAAGGGTTTGTGAGTACTCACACGTGCAGCTCAACAGGTTTGAGGACATGGGGGCAGTGATGGGCAGCTGGGTGCACCCTTCCAGGCAGGACTGCTCAAGTCAGAGGAGGATGTGTCACTGTAATCTACTAATATGGCCTTTGGTCATTAGTGGCTGGAAATCTGCCCAGCAGAAGGGGACCCAGGAGCTACTGCTCAATAATTGGGTGAAGATGAGCCAGCAGTGTGCCCAGGTGGCCAAGAAGGCCAATGGCATCCTGGCTTGTATCAGAAATAGTGCAGCCGGCAGGACTAGGGAAGTGATCATCCCCCTGTACTCAGCACTGGTGAGGCTACACCTTGAGTACTGTGTGCAGTTTTGTGCCCCTCAGTAGAAAAAAGATATCGAGGTTCTGGAGCACATCCAGAGAAGGGCATCTAAGCTGGTGAGGGGTCTAGAGAACAAGTCTAGAGAACAAGAGGTGCTTCTCTCAGATGCTGAGGGAAGTGGGGCTATTTAGTCTTAAGAAATGGAGGCTGAAAGGAGACCTTATCACTCTCTACAACTACCTGAAAGGACGTTGTAGTGACATGGGGGTCAGTCTCTCCTCCCAAGTAATAAGTGAAAGGACAAGAAGGAATAGTCTCAAGTTGTGCCAGGGAAGGTTTATGTTAGAAATTAGGAAGAATTTTTTTCACTGAAAGGGTTGTCAAGCACTGGAACAGGCTGCCCAGGAAAGTGGTTCAGTCATCATCCCTGGTCATTTTCAAAAGTTACGTAGATACGTCTTGGGGACATGATTTAGCAGTGGACATGTAGAGTAGGGTTAGTGGTTGGACTCAATGATCTTGAAGGTATTTTCCAACCTAGATGATTCTATGATTTTGTGATTTTTCTGTGCTGTGGATTCAGTTTAAGACTCTTAAACTATCTTTTTTTTTTTTCTTGAGGACAAGGACTTCGGGGTGTTGGTTGACCAGGAGGTCAACGTGACCCCACAGTGTGCGTTTGCAGCCCAGAACACCAACGATCTCCTGGGCTGCATCAGCAGAAGTGTGACCACAGGTTGAGAGAGGTGATTCCCTGCCTCTGCTCTGGTCTTGTGAGACCCCACCTGGAATACTGCATTCAGCACTGGGGCCCTCAACATAAGAAGGACATGGACCGGTTGGAGGTCCATGAAGATCAGGGGGCTAGAGCACCTTCCCTATGAGGACAGGCTGAGAGAGTTGAGGTTGTTCAGCGTGGAGAAGACAGGGCTCCAATGAAACCTTATAGCAGCCTTTCAGTACCTGAAGGGCCTATAAGAAAGACAGGGACTTTTTACAAGGCACAAGGGGTAATGGCTTTGAAATGAAATGGGGTAGATTTAGATTGGATGTAAGGAAGGAATTCTTTACTGTGTGTTGAGGCACTGGAACAGGTTGCCCAGGAAAGTTGTGGGTGCCCCCTCCCTGGGAGTGTTCAAGGCCAGGTTGGATGAGGCTGAGCAACCTGGTCTAGTGGGAGGTGTCCCTGCTTATAGCAGGGGGGTTGGAACTAGAGGATTTTTAAGGTCTTTTCCAACTCAAGCCATCCTATGATTCATCCTCTTGAACTGACCCATTGGGATCATAAGTCTGAGCTTCTAAGAGATCACGTTAGAGAATGAATACAGATCTCCAGTTAGACCGTACTTTTCGTGGATGTTTGTGGGTTTTTTTTTTCAGTTGACATTCCAGGAACAATGTGCTTGAATATATATAGTCCCAGAACAGCACTAGATAACTTGAAGAATGTCCTGTCTTTCCTGGGAAAATAGTATCAAAAAATTGCTTAATTCACCTTGTGGCAGAGAGAACCTACTATTTTACAGAGGAAAAAAACATCCAGAATTATTGTGAAGTAGTTCATATACTCTGCTTGCCAGAAGGCTAGGATGCTTGAATTAAGTTTTCAGCTATTACCTGGAAGCCCTCTGTCATCACAGAACCCATCTGAGACGTTTTGTCTTTCCCCTCTGTTGTACTGTGTTTGCAAAGGAGCTCTGGTGTGGTGTTGGAACAAAGTGTTGCTTGAGATAAGTTAAAGCTTTTCATTTCCAGGAATTGCTGCAAAACAAATTGGTTTATTTGGTCTACGGTAGTGAGGGGATTGGATGAAGAGTATTGTTGTGATGAGTAGATGTAGTATTTATTCTATCCTTCTGGGTAGTTTTTCAGCATTTTTATATACAGTTGTTCCTAAAAACAATCAAAAGCAACTGAGCTGCAAGAAACTTTTTACTTTTTTTTTAATAGACATCAATAGTTTCAACAGTTATTCTAAATCTTTTAATTTATGCAGGTTGTGATCATGATTGTCTAGTAGAAAATATGTTCTTGCTTACGCTTAAAGAATGTTTATGTAGGAGCAATGTAACTTGCAACCTTAAAATACAGACTAAGATATATAAAGTACACTTAAAAAATCTATTTTTACTGTTTTAAAGGCTGACGTAGGAAATAGGTATTTAATCTGGAAGAACACATTTAAATGTTTTATTACAAATTGTATAACATAATTAGAAAGCATGTAAACAATTTTTTGCATTTTTGATCCTAATGTTTAGGTTTGAAAATCTACTCTTAATTGCCAAATCTCCAGGTTTTTTAATGTCTAGTTCCACTATCCTTAGATGTTGTTACTATCTAGCTGTTGTTAAACACTCTAACCATAATTTAAGTCAAGTAACTTCTGGTTAGCAAACTGCAGTAAGTTGTGTATAACTTGTGTAAATTCTTCTCTCATTTTCCAATTAGTTAATGCCGAGCATTGGTTATTTTACCAACAGTTTTAAGTAAGTATGGGTCGATGTGAAAGGCATCTGTTTTCAGAGAATGAGGGCATGTTAGGGGTATATGTGTGTGAAAGTTGGGGGAGTTACACGGAAGTACAAGACGACATATGTATCTTTCTTTTTAGATGTTCTTCCAAAAGCAGAATCTCTTCTCAATGAAATCAGAAACAGAATGTTTACACAGCTTCAGCCTCAGCTGAAGTGTGAATTGGGTAAGTAATGCAGCACCTCAGCGTTTACACTCGGGAAACTCTACATGTAAGTCAGTACATAAAAATAGGTATGTATGCATACAAGACAGTTTACAAATACCTTTGTTTTTATTAGTGACACACACATGCTTTACAATGTGATCATCTGGTTTGTCCCCTGACTCGTTTTGACTTTTTAGAGAGCATATTCTCATCTTGGTAACTGTGCTGTAGTCGTGAAATTGTCACTGATAACAACCTAATAACATAGATCAGTCACTTTGCTGTGAGGATTAGAAATACAGTCTTGAAGGGATCACTGGAATTAAAATGAGCAATAAGCTTCTCTTCCTGTTTGAAGTACTGAAAGCTGATTTCAAATATTCAGCGACTGTTTTTTCTGCCTCATCTTTGAAGGTAAGAAGGAGAGTCCAGTATTTGCACTCCCTCTACTCTTAAGACTGGACCAGGAAGCTGAGAAACTATTCTTGCATTCATTTTCATGGAAGTTTGAATGTGTACGTTGTGGCTACAGATACCAGACACGGTGAGATTTTTATTTGAGTGGCTTCTATATAACTGTTCTACCTCACTTTTTTAAATCTGCATGTAATAGTTGATTTTCCTCAGATCTCCAGGTTTTGTACAGCTTAAGCTTGTTGGTGAAGTGCCATGTGATCTGCTTTTTTTAGGCTAGCATTTGCAAATAGTTTACTGCCGTGTTGTGTCTTAGGAAACCATGTTATCACTTAAGAAAGGAATACTAGACAACTGTGTGAGTCCCTTGCAGCGCTCACTTAATTTTGTACTGAGAATGTACAAATTGTTTTAGTTCTAAATATATACCTAGTACAGATACTCCTCAATAGCAAAAGTGTAATATTCATTTGGATTACAAAGAATCAGAGATTCTCTCACATAATTTCTCTATTTTAAAATAGTATTACTGGAAAGTAACTTCTTGAGAATTGATTTAGTTCTGTGTGGCTGCAGGTACAAGGTAGTAATTTAGGCTCCTTGTAGAGTCAGCAGAAAGAGACGCCTTCAGATGACAGCTCACTACTTGAAAGATACCTGGTAACAGGCTCCCCTTTATGATGTTTATACAATAAAATTCTAGATCCCAAATTAAGATGAAAGTAATGCTGTCTCTTACACTGCCAGCTAATGTGCAGTCCTGGTTAATCAGATGTGTTCAAGAGCCTGTGGGTTTGTTTTTTAAAGCTGAAAAATCTAGGTTAGATTGAATATAAAGGAAGTCCTTTCTGTGGCTACTGAATGCATAAACCATGTTATTTCACTTTAATATCCCAGGCATTGTATTCTCATACAGTATAACCTCTGTGTAATCTCTGCTCTGCATGTACTGGGTTTTGAAAATAAGACTCTATACCATGGATTCTGAGGTAATTTGTTCCTGCTTCCTCCTTTCCTTGAGATTCTCCATCAGCTAGTAAATTATGCAGATCCTTTTACAAGCTGTGTCTAATGCTGGAAAGGAAACAGAGATAACATGCTAAGGGAGAAAGAGCAAATAATGTGAAACTGAAGGCCACAGAGCTGCTGAAAACAAACAGTGACATACTGTTTGGCAGAAGTGAATTCAGTGCTGACTTGGATGTGATGCAGTCACCGTGGAATTCACACAAATGACATGAATATGAACAGAATTTGGTTTTGTCATAATGTTTTTATAACTTTTCTTCTCCTGTTGAAGTGTGTATATTTGTTGTTTTCTAATCAGCAACTCAACTCACTCTTTTTTTTGTGTGTGTTTGTGTGTCCAGATTTAGAAAAACACTAACAACTTTCACAAATATAATTCCTGACTGGCATCCACTTAACGCTGTTCATGTTGGACCATGTAATCACTGTAGTGATAGATCTCAAAGACGACAGATGATTTTAGAAAAGTAAGTTTGAATATGTGAACTGAAAAATAGATTACATAAAGTTCTGAGAATGTATCTCTTTCAAAACCATTATCCTGAGTTTACAGAGATTTGGAACTTTAAATTCTGATCAATACTTACTTGTTAAGATTTTTAGATCCTCCTTAAATGCTGAAATGGCAAATAGTGTTTAATGGTTATGAAACATAGAGAAGCATTTAACATGCTGACCAGCACATGTGTTTGAGCCAGGTCGTAAATGCTTACTATCAAGTAGTAGATACAGGCAACGGATACCCAGTGTCCCAGTGTCAGCCTTTTCACAGCCCCTGCTGTTGGTGGATAAAACTCCTGTTTGACCATCTGTTTACTGGTTTGACTTGAGAACAATGTCCTTTCTTACTGTGGTTATGGCACAAGTTGTTTCCTGTTTTTCACTTTTTCCCCACTCCCCAAATCCTTTATGTGGCTGGGTTTTCTCACCTAATCTATAACAAAATAGAATATCCACTTGGGGTATTCTTATCCCTTTACTATTGTGCAGTCTGAAGAGTCCTGTGTGGTAGTAGAGCAGTATGAATAGAACTACGTACTCTTTGAGATGCCTTGCTTTTTCATTAGGAACTTTTGCTGCTATTTTGTTGTAATAAACTGATTCTTTATTGTTTCTTTATTAGAGTACCCGCAATATTTATGTTACATTTCGTAGAAGGCTTGCCACATAACAACCTGAAGAACTATTCATTTCAGTTTGAAGAAGACACCTACCAAATAACATCTACTGTTCAGTATCAAACAGATAAGAAGCATTTCATAACTTGGTCTTTGAATCCTGATGGTAAGAACCATAAATTCTGTTATTATACTTCATGAGTATATATCTACTTTATGGGTTACTGGAATAGTCTCCACTGTCTATATATAATAACAAGTTTGGGGTTTTTTGTTTCTATCCTAAACTTCCTATTAAAATTTTGTGAATAATCATGGGAACTTTGTTACTCAGAGTGAAGGTTTCAGTTTGGTTTAACTGATTGGTTCAGCAGTGTTCTGTCCTACACTGTACTCACTGGCAAAAGGTACTCGGGTAGAGTTTTTTTCCTTCATAACTTTGTAAAGGTTCAGAAATACAATCTGAGCATGGCTGTGGGACAAATAGTATTAGTTATTTTGAAGCCAGTTATTAATCCATTCTTGGGTGGAAGCAAGGGAACCTGTGGAACTACCAGTATCAATGAAGTTTTATTTCTGAACTCTACTGCACCTGAGGAGTGGGAGGCACAAACCCATATTAGAAACATTACTAATGGTATGGTGGTTGTACCATTGATGGAACTCTGTAACTGGAGAAATTAAAAAGTTGGTATTTTGATTCTTGTGCTCCTGTAGAGAGAATGGAGTGCAGTCTTACAGAATCATACAATTGTCAGGGTTGGAAGGGACCTTAAAGATCATCTTGTTCCAAGCCCCCTGCCAATGGCAGGGACACCTCCCACTAGAGCAGGTTGTTAAGAGCCCCATCCAGCCTGGTCTTAAAAACCTCCAAGGATGGGGCATCCACCACCTCTCTGGGCAACCCGTTCCAGTGTCTCACTTATCAAGTGTTGTGACATGAAAATTGTCTAAAACATACTGCCAGAGTTTAAGAAGAAATAGGAAGAGGAAGAAGCTAGGAAATGCCTCATTAGGGACATCCTATAGATCATTCTTAAAGCTGTAAAATATTTACTCATGATCTACAAACATTTTGGAGACAACATTTGGACAAGTTATTAAGTGAGCAGTTTCTCTTAACCACCCATGCCTCTCACCCAGACAATGTAAAGATCTGCAGAGAAAGTTAATTCAGGTGTTTTTTTCCTCAGACCTGTGTGGGTATTTTCAGACAAGATACCAGCATCATTCGGTGAGACGCAAAAAATCCCTTAGCTTTGTTCTTTAGCTGACCTACTCTGATCTGCAGTAATACTGATGCAAATACTGCTCATGTTTGGTCTTTTTACAGTGGAAATCTCTGGTTTTTTTTCTGATATAATAAAGAATGGAGAAAAAAAAAAATCTTAATTTTCCACTTATCAGGGGAATGGGTTAATAAAAGTATTTGACAAGTGTCTGAGGATAGTGACTTCAGTTTTGAAAGTCTTTGAGTCTCTACACTGGTTGCTATTTATTTTTCAGGAACTTGGCTTGAATGTGATGATTTAAAGGGGCCGTATTGCAAGAGACATAAAAGATTTGAAGTTCCTCCTTCCGAGATTCATATTGTTATCTGGGAAAAGAAAACGTTCCATGTGCCAGAAGAACCAAATTTAGAGTTCCAGAGTAAAAATATTAAAGATTTTCCTCTTAACGTACAGGCAAATTCCACAGTGTTGCACTGTGGTTTTGATAACACTGTAGAGAAAATACCTGCAGAACACCACAAAGAGGATTCTGTGAGAACTCCAGATAAGAAGCAGCAGCAAATAGCTGAGGATGAAGCTATTGTTCATCACGGTTTAGAAAATCTGGCACACGATGATTTTGTAACAGTGATGCTTGAAGAAATTAAAGTTGACTCGGAAGGTAAATCGCTGCTGAACGAACAGATGGTGGGAAATAACCTTGTTGAAATGGGCACACCGCAACAGCAGGAATCTGCTTTTTCACCTAACACTCCATGTACAGGCGAGTTTGCTGGAACTAGTCTAGCTATGAACAACAAATGCACATTATATGAAAATTCTGGCATTTGCTTACGTCTAGAAAAGTTGAACCCAGCAAATATTACCCCTCCTGTGCCCAAAAACCACAACCCTGACCCATCTGACTTAACACTTGCTCAAAGAGCAGATGACAGAACTAATTTACCTAACAGAAAACATGGACCTGATTCAGATTTGAAGCTAAACAAGAATTTGTTACCAGTAGAGAATATTACACAATCACCTGACTTAAAAGATACAAGCAAAACGGTAGTTAATTCTCAGGTTGCCAATTCTGCTGCTGCCGCCGCCACCGATAATTCCTTTCAGCCTTCACATAAAGACCAAAAAAGAGGATTTGTAGGAAGCTGGGTAAAGAAATTATTGAGCAAGAATACTTCTTTTATGTCTCCAAGTGCCTCAGCTCTCAAGAATGAGAGAAGTTGCAAAACTCCCTCCATGCAAAAAATAAGTGAAGTGCGGTTGCCAGTTAAGGGAGCAAGTAACTTTGGTGGATTTCAAAGCAGAAGTACAAACAAAACAACTGAGAACCCAAAGTCAGTAGTTCCTCAGAGTAATAATACTCATCCTTTATCAAATTTCAAGGGTTATTCTCAAAGCACTCGTCTTCCAACAGCAAGTCATACCACTATTGCAGGTCCAACTTGGAATAAGTCTGGAAGTATGCCGAATACCTCAGGTAAAGCGACTCAGTTCCGTTCACCTAGCTGTAACTCTGGGAAGGCAGAGGAGTCAGAGAGTGAGAAAACAAAAAAACTTCGCCTAAAACTGTTAAAAAAACTTAATGCTAAAAAGAAGAAGTTGGCTTCACTGGATAGGCTAGCAGTGGAACAGATGAAACATGAAAAACCTGCAAGTGGAGATGGAAGCACCCCGTCACAGATTGAGTCTGCCAATGACAGTGAATTATTGCAGAGCTTTTTGAGGGAACTGCAGTATCAGATTGATGTCGCAGATAATGCACCTGAATTTAATGCACACTCTGTGTCAGGGTGCACTAGCCATAATAACAGTGATGAAATACTGGCAGAATTACTGTCCCCTACTTCAACTGTTGCTTCCTTAGAGGCTCCAAAAAGTGAAGATGAATGTATGTACATGGAAATGGTGGACAGCAGCATTGCAACGACAGCGGCTGCTGAGACCACCAGTGTGCCACACGTAGCAGTGACAAGCAAGGACCACAATTATTACAGTCCTGCAAAGGACAGTGATTCAGAACTTCACACAATAAGCAAAACCAGTGCAAAAAAGCTTCCTTTTGAAAGTCCTACAAGGGAAGATCTCCTTGAAGACCTGTTCTCCATTTCAGCACCAAGCTCAATGGCAGGTGACATAGATTTACCTCATTTTGATGAAACTCTGTTTGAAACTTGGTAAATACTCGGTTTCTTGGGTTTAAGTACTTTTCAATATTATGTATATTTTGAAACAAAGCACTATTAAATTATATTTTCTAAATACTTCAATTGCACACTGACTGTACTTGAACAATTTACATTTGGAGGGGTTTTTCTTACGTTATCGTAGCAGACAAAGTTTTAATGCAGTTTATTTTTTCTGAGAAGCAGTTATTTTAGCTGTCAGATATTATTATGATTTTTAATTAAAAGCTCCTATGAGTCTTAATTTTTGCTGCTTTTAATATGGAAAACTTACCCCTATTTTACTGAGTTTGAGAAATAATAAGCTTCAGTTGTCCTGATGATGTAATGGTGTAAGAAGTATTATTTAGGTAGTAGTGATTTATTTTACAGAATCACCTAACTCCTGAAGTTATTTTGTCCAATATTAAAAAAAAAAAAAAAAAGCCTTCTATAATGAAGGATGTTTGTACCTTTTGATACAAAGATCATTTGCAACACTCGAGGCTGCCATTCTTTTAGGAGCTATACTGTTTTCAGAATTACTGTTCTACAAGCTCACCCTGATGCATACACCCCTTGGATCCACAGAAGGATAAATACACGGTAGAAATTTTCCTCTTTAAAGTTATGGCACATACTGAGTTTTCATCATGGTTAACTGAAAATAAAATTGGGCAAAATATTCTTCTAAACCGGGTTATTTTGTAAGTGAAATTAGTAAGATCTGGGCCAGAGTTCGCAGCACTGTCAGAGGTAACTTTTAGTTATTCACAGCTGCAAAATCACTAATGGAAGTTTCTGAAGAATTCAAGGTAACTGTAAATTAGAACCCAGCACTGTCATCAGTAGGACTTTTTCATGGCTAGAGCGGTGCACCCCATCCCTACGTGAGAGTGCCAAGGATAGGCAAGGTCAGTAGGAAGAAAGGAATGGAAAATGTAGGAAGACAGCAGTAAGCAGAGGGATTCACATCTTCGTGTTTCTGGATTTGCCTAGATTTCCTTTTGCTAGATGGGAGCCTTTTTTAAATTCATAGACACAGATCTGGTGGTATTATATGCTAAATTAGATTGGCTGTACACTTCTATTGGCTGTACATTTTTATTGGAATAAAGGATTTTATCAGCGACTCTGTTTCAGCCATTTTTAGAGATACTCACCGGGTTTTTGTTGGTTTAGACCCCAAGTTCAAAATGTTAAGTCCTTAGTCTTACTCTTCCAGTAGATGCCGTTGAACATAATTGTTATTACAAGGTATAGCCACAGATTTAAGTGGTCTTGGATTGCTTGAATCGGGTTCAAAAAATACTGAAAAACCTTCAGTGGCACTGAACTCAACGTTGCCAAGTTATTTCTGTTAACATTACATACATGTTTATCAAACTGGCACTTGGGACAACAAATGGTTTCGTTCTTAAAATACAAGTCTCTGTAAAGAACTCGAGTTCCTTCTTTGTTTTAAATGTTGTGCTTGGTAACATTACAGTAGAAGACAAATCCCTGGATTCTGAATGTAAAGTGCAGGTGTACTGCTGGTGAAATTGTTGCCTGTTTGTAAGTTCCCTTATTTAAAAAAAAAAATAACGATGACCAACATTAGACTTTGATTTTTCAGTGAATAAAATAGGTGCCTCTGCAGGACTTGAGGAGGGTGATAGGATTTCCTGCGGAGTTTTCAAACCAGTGGTTTCTATATATGCAAACCTCTAGAAAGTGGTGTGTCTCCCAACCCTAAATACTTTTTGCAGAGGCTTCTCCAAGCAATAGGGAACTCCTTTCAAGTGTAGATCCCATCTGTGACCGACTGGACTGCAGCTACCTGCAGCTGTGAAGTGGGACCTCCTTCACCACTGGCTTGGGGCATGACACAGACCCAGGGGTGAGTGAAGCAGTGAATCGGACTGGCATGGTGCAGAATGCATAAGGCAACATGAAGAAGAGACCCCACTAGAAGACTGGGTGGTCCTGGTGGTAAGGATTATAGTAAGGTTAATAGCAGAGAAGGGTATTGGGGCACGTCTGCTGGGCATATATGCCTGGACAGAAGCAAGAATCTCTCGTCTTTGCTGGCAGCACCTCCACAAACTGATGTTGGGAGTCCTCCGTGTGGGTTACGGGGTGGGGGGGGGGAGGGGTACACATGTAGAGAAGCTCTAAGAGCAAATAAATAGCACATGAGATTACAGTAAGTATGAAACTAAATCTGTTGTAAGGTTGCGAGATCTTTGCTGCCTTTTTTCTGAAATGGTTAACTAAAGATGATGCTGGGCAGATTTGTCTGTTTCTATAAATCTTACTGCCTCTGAGCCTGCGTAAGTGAGAAATCATCTGAGATTGAATAAAAACCCCATGACAAAAGAAACCTTCTGGAGTTTGGAGGTCACTGGACTTTTTTTTTTTTTTTTGAGCCTAGTTTTAAAATGCAGAGATTTATTTGCCATAAAGAGAATACAAAGTATTGTATTAGTTTCCTGTCATTTAGGAATACACTGGGAGGGCATGTAGCAAATAGCAGAAGCTAGTCACTGTATGTTGGAGGTTTATCAGTGATACAGGGTAAATTTCTGAAAATCTAATGGCTTTGAGCACTTGAAGGGATAATATTTTAACGTATTTCTTCATCTCTTGCATCACATCATCTTGTTAGTCTGTCTTCTGATTTGGGAAAGGCACAATTTTGGCCCTTACAGATTTACAGCTTTAACTAGTGTCAGCTCTGTGGTGGAGGTAGGACTCTGAGACAGATCTTGCTCCTTCATGATGTATTCAAACGCCTTTTTTTTTTTATCAAAGAGTACAAGAGGGGGGGAAAAAAGAGCCGCCTTTTCACATCCTGCCTATAATAGACCAGCCCATCTGCAAAGGAGCTGCCTGGGTGAATTTTTAGCTCTATAGCTGCTAGAGCACTGTTCAAAAAATCCATCGTGGTGCTGATTACAAATCTGACTGTGATCATCATGTTTTTAATGGCTGACTATTGCCATTTATTCTTCTTCCAGCACTTTTCTTCTTTTTTTTTCTTTAAATAATTATTCATTTCCTGACAATGTAGCAATGAGAGTGATTGTGCCTTGTCCATGTTCCTTTTGCAAAACTAAACAGCTGCTGTTCTCCATGTGAGCCCCTTCATGCTCAGGGTAAAGCATGTCCTCTTCTGAGCAGATTATGTCTGTGCTGTGCTTCAAAGTCCACCAGGATTTGGTCTTGGAGTGGAAGAGCTTACTGGTCTTAGTACAAATCTGAGACGATGTGCAAACACGGCAAGAGAGAGAATGAGGTTAACAGGAGGACAAGGCTGATGAAGTTTGTGGCATGCTTAGTTTTGCACCGCTATGCTCAGACACAGCGTAGTTGTGTACGAGGGAGATGCTGAAGCCACACAGCACAGAGCAAGTTGGAACCATGGAGCTCATGAAAGAGAGCGAATGCTGGGAAAGTTGACCTGGCTTACTTGTTGGGCCTCAGGTGCATCCAGTTTAAGTTTTCTAAAGAAGCTGAAGAAAGCCTCGGGAGATCTTTCTCCCTGGATGTGGGTCTATATTGCTTTTATGTAAGTGACTATCTAAAGGGGCTCCTGTAATGCCCAAGGCAGGGTTTGGGCTAGCTATAATCCTGTCCAATTTAGACAAAGTAGGCAACATGTTAAAACAATCTGTGAGCTCTAAGAGTTGGCAATATGCTGGGAAACCCACTGCAGAAGTACCTAGTGAGGAAGCATCTCCCCTTTCCTCTTTAGGAAAATGAACTTTGATGAAAAAATGAGCACTTAAAGAGTGCTCAATGTCCAAGTAGAAACCAGTCATGAGTTGCATTCCTCAGGGGTGGGTATTGACACCAGTGCTGGTTAACATC
>JAAGNO010026772.1:36147-46598 GCA_033439905.1 Ceryle rudis | reverse complement strand
CAGGCTGCCCAGGGCAGTGGTGGAGTCCCCATGATCCCTGGAGGGGTTTCAAAGCTGTGGAGATGTGGTGCTGAGGGCCATGGGTTAGTGGTGGCCTGGCAGTGCTGGGTTAACAGTTGGACGGTGATCTTGAAGGTCATTGAAGATGGGAGAGATCATGAGCTCCTCTCAAGGAGGATGGCAATTAAATGCTTTGCCAAATTGAGGTTTGTAGGTCTTCTCAGCTGCTTTTTTTCCTTCCTTGTAGTGTTAAAGCTCATTATTTCGCACATCTTGCCCAGGTTCAGTTTTCATCAATATTTCCATGCAGGTTGGTAAAGAGAAAATGTTGCCTGTGAAAGTTGTGAAAATACATCCCCTGGAGAAAGTTGATGAAGAAGCCTCAGAAAAGAAATCTGATGGAGCCTGTGATTCCCCATCCAGTGACAAGGAGAACTCCAGCCAGGCAGCCCAGGACAACCAGAAGGAAGCTATTCTGAAGGTGGATGACAACAGGAGGGAAAGTATGAGTAAGTAGTGAGACAGCAAGCCAGTAGGTAGCACCTGGAAGTGAGTATTGGAATTTATGCCCATCCTGGGCCTGGGCTGTGAATGTTGTACATGGTGTTCAAACAGCATTAGGTAATGAGATTCCCCAAATTGTCCTTGTTAGTGGTGCAGCTTTGGTGGCATCAGTGCTGTTGGCTTTCAGCTGTTCTCGCCTGTTGTAAAGCAGAAGATGTGCTGTCATTTTAAAAAGCTCTGCATGAAAAAAAATCTAAGCTTCAAAAGTATAGCAAGGGTATTTAAAAAATAAAAGAGGAAGGGGAACAGCAAAGGTTTGTTCAGGAACGTAACATTCTGCTGTGATGTTCACCCTCAGAACAAGCATCTCTAGTTCGGCAGTCAAAGACGAGCTCGATTTCTCTTTCATGTTCCCAGCTGACATAAAAAATAAGTGGGTTGCTGGTTTTTAAGTGTTGGGCTTTGTTTGTTTTCATTTGGTTGTTTTGTTGTTGTTGCTGGTTTTGTTTTCTTCTTTTTTTTTTTAATTTTGGTTTCTCCCCTTTCCAATTTTCAAATGCTGAGACAAAATTCTGGCAGAAAAATGTATATTATTATATTTTTTTTGTCTAAGGGTTCAATACTTTGAACCATTTTTCCCCTCTTTCATATCTGTTCCTCCTTGCTGCAGAATTCAACAGTGGATGTCCAAGGGTTTTCTTGACTCTGAGAAGTTACTGCTTAAAAAAGAAATAAAAAATAATCAGTTTCATCTCCTGTAATCTGGATATTTTAACTTCAAATGCACATAAATGTAATGAACTGTAAACAGCCACCCCAAGGTCTGGAGAAGGTGTCTATAACCTCCTCTAATGTGGAGAAGAAACAACTCAGAAAACAGCCCAGCAAAGTCAGGAGTGGAAAACAAATTCTACCAAGCTCTAGTCCCAAGCTGAATAATTGTCATCTGTTTCTTATTGGTACTGGAAAAAAAAAGTTATGAGCTGTTTTAATTTCATTGCAGTGCTCTGTATAACCAGGAAGGCGGGGGGAGAGTGTTGCAGAAATGATCTGGCCTTATACTCATCCTGTGAAAGAGCTTTAGCTCTTGGAGTGAGACTAATGCATTTCTTTGTTTTTATTGAGTGGTAGCTCTCGAGCTACCCCATAAAAGCATCGGAAGTACCTTTTCCTTTTAAAAATGCTCATTGATCAAATTTACAGCCGCGTTTTTGGGCTGGGGTGTTTAGTAACGTCTGCCATAACACTCAGTTCGGTGTGGGCAGCGTTCTCACCAGCTGTGCTCAGCTGCGCTCTCGCTGACGCAGGCTGGAGCAGTAACGCGGGACTGGGGATTCCTGTGCTTCTGTCAGCCTCTGACTCTGCTGAGGAGCTGCCCGTATAAACGGGGACTGTCCTACTCTTTCTGCAAAAGAGGGACCTCATTTTTCCAATCGGAGCTGCTGGCAGAGTCAGAATGTAATCGGTAAAAGCAGTAAAGCGCTCATTCTTTTAACCCTTCTTCTTGTGCATAGGCAATTACTAAAAGGATACTTTACTGTGAATGCTTTTATACTCTGGGTGACAACAGAACACAGGCTTGTAGTAAGCTCATTACTGATTCTATATTCCAGAGGCCATTAAAATAACATAGCATCCGGTACATTTATACTACAGAAAGAGTTAAAGACTTGCTTTCATTTAGTGGGTTCAGGCGCCTGTAAGAAGCCATCTACAATATGTGGCCACACAGATTTTGACTTCTTTCTAATAATTTGTGTTCTTGACCACTGGAACACAGACTGAGGTCCGGAGCGAGCAGTTAGAAGCAGTAACAGCATGTGCCAAAGAGCTGTATCTTTCTGCACGTGCACGAGGGGGCAGAGTTAACCTTTCCATTTTTCCTGATGCTTATGTCAAACTTAATGATTTTGCTGGAGGGGAAAAAAAAAAAGGGGATAGAGAAAGAGAACTTCAGTCTGTCTGGTTAGGTCTCTGTTGTGCTTCAGAAGCTAAAATTTATTGCGTCATATGTGCAGTGAGAAGTGGGTTTGTATTTTTAATTGCTTAGGAGTGAACTCTGGAAAATCTGCAGAAGTGAGAGGAAAGGAAATGGATGGTGAGCTACTGAAGGCAGGTTCAGCAGCTTGAGCTGTACTTAGAACTAATACTGCTTTGGAAAACCCCAAATAAGTGGTGCATTGAAGGAGGCAACAGCATAGGGATGCTTTATGAGGTTCCAGCAGCGTGGTGAGTGTAAGTTTTCTTTCGGTGTAATGCAACAGCAAATGAAGTATGCTTTTGTAAGATAACTTAAGGAAGGAAGTGACAATCATTTCTTCTTCCCCACCCCTGAGTGTCCAGGCGCTGTTTGATAGAATTCAATCTGTTATCCCTATCTCTAGAATCTAGACCGTAAATCACAGCAGGAGAGGTTGCTTACAGGCCTGTCACAGAGGCAGCAGAGTAGCCGAGTCCTTCAGAGCCAGGACCAAGCAACGTGTTGTTTCTTAAATATAAACTTGCTGTGCGTGGTGCAAAGATCATGCTCGGCTGCTTAAGAGACATCAAGACAGATCTCTGAAAGCTGGTCTCTTACCAAGCTTGAAGCATCTTGTAGGGGACTTCTGTTGTGCTCTTAAGCAGGAAAAATTATCAAAAAAACTTAGGAAGATTTTTTTTTTTTTTTTTAAATACAAATGTGGAATCAAAGCAGGCAAAAGTTTTGTGTCGGCCTGATGTGTGATGAGAGGATCAGTCTCCTGTCACACGTACTATCACTGCTGTGAAATTCAGGGGGGTTTATTTTAAAGAACTTCTATAATGAGTGATGCTTGGAGCAGAGGATCCTACACGGCGGTGTCTGAAATGTAGCACCAATGTGGGAAGCAGCTCCACATTTAGGTATATGGTGCAGTGAGCCCATAGCATCTGTGATCTGTTCCTAACCAGGGTGACTGATCTTGGAAGGCAAGGAGGTGCAGAACTTGGTTTTATACCACGTAAGCTAGAATGCTGCTGAAGCTTCAGCGTGGTAGAGCTTCCAGTCTGACAACGAGAGGTGTATAGAGATACATATTTAAAAGGCTGACTTAGCTCTAGCATCTACTTGCATTGTGTGTATACTTAGTGGATAACCATTCTCATCTGCCGTGCTTGCTTTAGTGCTTTCTTTGAGTCACAGCCACAAACATAAAAACATTCGGGGATCGCTTTCTTTGGTAAGCTTGGATTTTGTCTTAAATGATTTAACGTTTGCAACCTGAATATAGAAGCAATCGACTTAACACCAGCTGTCGAGAAGATGCGGTGCCTTTGTACTCTTTCAGTTACATCTCTCCTGAGAATGAAAAGGCTGCTTCTATAAATATACTTCCAATCTCCAGCTAAACTAGCCCGTGCATACAGGGCTCGTGGCTGTAAAACATGTAATGGCCACTGAGGATTTTAAAAGTTGCTTTAATTTAGAGTCAGTAATTCCTGCACTAGAATTATTTCCAGTATGGCATGGCAGGGACAGCTAGAGCTCTTGGCAGGAGGTCCCTGAGCATGTCACTGGTTAGGTTATGAAACCTGTCTCCCCTTCATAAATTTTTATAGACATTTTCTCCCTTTGCATAGGTTGTTGCGACTTATTGTAGAGAGATGGGTTTAAATACTGCAAGCGGTCCTTTATACTTGAAGGTTGGTCTTACCTCCTGCTCCAGAGCTGTTCAGGGACTTCATTCCCAGCCTGCATCTTCAGGATATTTCCAAAACCAGAACTTTTTTCCTGACGTTCTAGTTTAACCAAACACCATATAGATAGTAAGGGGAGGGATGCCCAGTCTGGTGATGGTCTCGATACCAAGACCCTTAATGTCTTTCCTTGTTTTCTCAGATGATCGAGCACGTAGGTCTCCTCGGAAGCTTCCCACTTCACTGAAGAAGGAAGAAAGGAAGTGGGTTCCCCCTAAATTCCTGCCACACAAATACGACGTCAAGCTGAAAAATGAAGATAAGGTGAGTTTGCTTGAATCCTTTCTATTCTAATGTGAATATGCACGCTTAAATAATCACTGTGAATGTGTCTGTGCAGCACAAGGTAGTACTTTCTGCTTGAGTTGTGGTGTTGGAGGTGTGCTGGCTGTGGCTGTCAGGCTGCCTAGCCTGGCTGTTTCTGTAGAGAACTGGGGCTTGTGCATGAGGACACCTGACAATTCCCTGGTACCTGACAATTCCCTGGTACCTGACAATTCCCTGGTACCGCCAGCTGAGTCACAGCCCTACAGCAGCTTTAGCTTGGTTGCTGTGGGCTGGCTAATCTCTGGTCAGGCAGTTAATGAAACTTGGCCGGAGGTAGACTAGTTAATCGTGAGTGGCAGCTGCTGCTCTTGTTCTACCTGACCCTTCCTAGGTAGCTGTGCCTCGGGAGGCTCTGGGTGGCTGCAGCACAGCACATGCTTTTTGTCATCTCTTTGCTAATTTGATGAGAGAGGCAGCGCTGACCTCAATTTAATGAGTACCACTTGCAGAGTTACTTGTTTTGATTCTTTTCCCAAGACCAGAAGAAATAAACATTAATATGTAAAAGCTGCTAAGTTGGTAGCAAGCACAAGCCGGAGAGAGGTCAGAGATAAAGCAGTGGGCTTTGGCAAGAAACCTGCAACAAAAAACTAATGTTCTTTGCTTTTTTGGCTAACTCAATCTCCTGCCAGTCTCTGTCGTGCATCTCAGTTCTGTGAGTTCTCTTTGGTTTTAAGTCTTTGCAAGATTTTTTTTTTTGTGTGTGGATGTGAAGCAGTACAATGATCTTTGCTCCTTTTAGCCATATGATATTAATTTATAATGTGGTTAGAAGTTAAATGTTAACAGTCTGTTTACTATCTCCAAGATCATCAGCAACGTACCAGCAGATAGCTTAGTCCGTACAGAGCGTCCTCCCAACAAGGAGATCCTGAGGTACTTCATCCGTCACAACGCGCTACGGGCCGGCACGTGTGAGAATGCCCCGTGGGTAGTAGAGGATGAGTTAGTGAAGAAATACTCTCTCCCCAGTAAATTTAGTGACTTCTTGCTTGACCCACATAAGGTAAGAATTCCTAAAAATACCTCTTTTTGCTTCCTCACCTGTTGCCCACCGTATTTTGTTCATTTACTAAACTCACTTTTTCATGAGCTCGGACTTTGTCAAGCGTTGTTCTAAAACTGGACGAGAAATATTCGCTACATCCCTTTTTCCTCGTCAGGAGGAGAAGACTTTTTGAGCAAGCTTCTGTGGACTCTTCTAGACACTTGTAAATTTGCTTCAAGGGGAAAATAAATTCTTCATATTTGAGCTGTGTTTACCCCTGCTGTAGTAGTGGAGCTCACTGCCTTAATAGAAATTAAGGTGTACAAATTATTTTATTCAGTGCACTGATGGATGGAGACCCATCCTTATAATAAGAAAAAAAAAAATACAGAACTCTAATGGTTTTGGTTTGACTTCCAGAAGCCCTTTGCTTCATGTTTAGGGGTGGTTCTTTTTCCTAGCATGTTTCCCACTTGGCATACAGGTTGGATTTGAAGTTTTGAGAAGTAGCTGGAGAATTTATTAATCCCAAATTAGTGTTCTGACAAAAGTATAAGTGACAGTTGGATAGACAGTAGAAGTTGTAGATCTGATACTTGTGAATTTGTCGCTACCATGATTCATATCAGTGCTGGATGCTTTCAGCTTAGATAATTCTCTTTGGCAAAGATTTCAACACAGAATTTTTGTAGAATGAAGTTATGCAGGCACTGGATTTGGTGCTTGTGCAATCTTCAGTACACATTTTCACTGTGGAAATTTATTTTTTTTGGATTGTTAAAGAGTCTCAAATTTTCAGCCCCTGTTTTCTGGTCATTTTCTCCATAACATAAAGGTTATGTCCTTGTATTTTATTTTTCATTTCTTGAAATATGTTAGTATTCTGGGTGCATAGTGAAACAGAATTTGAGATGCTGAGATAGTCCTGAAATCAGCCTCTCTTGAGCTCTGGGTTGAACTGTTCTGTGCTAAAAGTGTGCTTGTCAGGTGGGTTATTTCAGCAGCTTAAAACCAGTCGGATAGTGTCACACAGCTTCAGAATGAAATCCTGTCTCACCTTCATTCTGCATTCTTCTAGGCAGTTCAGTGAAATCCTGTCACACATCACTTCTGGGCTCCTTCACATTTTTTTCTGGGTGGGGTCCAGAAATAAGCCCTCCATGACTCACTAAGAAACCTCTGAGCAGAGGAAGAGTTTTTGAAATTAGTGTCAGCATTTTCCAGGCAACTCCCCTCTCCACAACCTTTTTAAGTAGAAACAAAGTGGTTTTGTGTAATGTAGTAGGAAACATTTTAAATTCTTTGTAGTGTTGCATTTTATAAAGTTTAATGTGAACTTCCTGGAGTGAGCTAATGACCTCATAGCCAAAGGAGTGACTACAGTGCAGAATATTGAAAGCTAGTGCAGCAGCCTGTTACCCAAAACATATTGAGCACTCCTTGCTCATTGGAAAAATACATTAGAATTAATCATAATCAAAAATATTTGACAGAAAAGGATCTAGATAACCTTTTTTTTTTTTTACCTTTAAATATTAATACAAATTCATTCTTTCTTTAATTTTAGTATATGACTCTCAACCCCTCAACCAAGAGGAAGAGCTCTCGATCGCCTGACAGAAAGCCTTCTAAGAAATCCAAAGCCGACGGATCATCCCTGGGCCAGCCGCTGAGCCCTACTCTGTGGTGCCACGTGCATTTGGAGAAATCTATTATTGGCCCTCCGCTGAAGGTGAAAAACTCCAAGAATTCAAAATGTCCTAAAGAGGAGCTGGAAGAGGTGATGAAAATAGTGTCACCTGCTAAACTTGGTTCTAACTTTCACATTCCAAAGAGGAGCCGACTGGGGAAGGGCAGCAACAAATCCTTGGACAAAAAGCAGAGAGGCAAAAGGGTTCTGAACGGGCAGAAGTCATCAGGGAAATCAAAGTCTCCTAGGAAAGGCTTGAAGACCCCTAAGATGAAAATGAAACAAATGACACTATTGGACATGGCGAAAGGTGCCACTAAGGTCTCCAGGACTCCCAGGAATTCTGGAGGCACCCCGAGGTCCTCCAGCAAACCCCAGAAACTGCCTCCTGCAGCTCTCCATCTCATTGCCTATTACAAAGAAAACAAAGACCGGGAAGACAAAAAAAGTGCTCTCTCCTGCATCATCTCCAAAACAGCCAGGTTACTCTCAAACGAGGATCGTGCCCGTCTCCCCGAGGACTTGCGAGGGTTAGTACAGAAACGCTACGAGCTTCTGGAGCACAGGAAGAAGTGGGCCACCATGACGGAGGAGCAGCGCAAGGAGTACATGAAGAAGAAAAGGGAAAAGCTGAAAGAGAAACTGAAGGAGAGGGCAAAGGAACGGAAGGAAAAAGAGATGAAGGAAAAACTGGAAAAACAGAAAAGATATGAGGACCAAGATCTCAAAGGGAAGACCTTGCCTACTTTTAAACTGGTCGATACTCCAGAAGGACTTCCTAATACGCTGTTTGGGGACGTCGCCATGGTGGTGGAGTTCCTGAGCTGCTACTCGGGGTTATTGATGCCAGATGCTCAATATCCCATTACAGCAGTTTCCCTGATGGAAGCACTTTGTGCAGAAAAGGGAGGTTTCCTTTATTTGAACCGAGTCCTGGTCATTCTCCTGCAGACCCTGCTGCAGGATGAAATTGCTGAAGATTATGCTGAGCTGGGAATGAAGCTTTCTGAAATCCCACTGACTCTGCACTCTGCTTCTGAGCTGGTTCGACTGTGCCTACGCAAGTCAGACGTGCAAGAGGAGAGTGAGGTCTCAGATAATGTAGATGAAAGCAAGGATTCAGCAGCTTTTGAGGATAACGAAGTACAGGATGAATTTTTGGAGAAACTGGAGACGTCGGAGTTCTTTGAGTTGACTCCTGAAGAGAAATTGCGGATCCTTGGAGCGTTGTGCCACCGGATTCTAATGACCTACTCAGTGCAGGACCACGTGGAGGCCAAGCAGCAGACATCAGCAGAGCTGTGGAAGGAGCGCCTGGCTATCTTGAAGGAAGAAAATGACAAGAAGAGAGCAGAAAAACAGAAGCGAAAAGAAATGGTGGCCAAGAACAAGGAGAACGGGAAAGATGAGAATATGATGGGAAGGAATGAAAAGAAAAAAAATGAGATGATGAAAATAGAGCATCGGGTAGAAATAGAAGCTGATGATATGATCAGTGCTGTGAAGAGCAGGCGTCTTCTTGCCATCCAAGCCAAGAAAGAGAGGGAGCAACAAGAAATACAAATGAGAGGTAAGAAGAAGATCAGGAGAACAGAGTGTTTGTGTGTTGTGGAGTAGAGGGGAATAAGTTAATGGCAAAACTGACAGCCTATTTCCAAAAGCATTACGTGGTTTTAAGGGATTTCTTAACTGGGGAAGTATTTTTTTATCTGTGGGCATCTTTTGTTCCCTACCTTTCTAATTTTGTTAGGCCCAGGAAGGATGGAGAACAGAAAATCTACTTCAGGGACGGAAAACAACAAAAAATACTTGTGTACATCCAGACATCATCTGGCTCTTGCGTACAGAGGAGCTATCTCCTGCCAGAAAGCTGGTTCCTGTGCATTGTCAGGTTGATGCCCTTCGCCCAGATAGGGACTTCAACAATAAATTTGTTCACAGTTTCTCACTTTAAAGAATGAGAGTTGTATAAACTGTCCACTGAAATCTCTCTAAGTCATGAATTGCAATGCCAAACTTGATAGGCCTGGGTGGAATTAGTGCTTTTTGCTAGAGTATGAAAGGTGAGGAGCAAAATATTTTGGAATTACACTTCAGGGATTTTTGGTTTTGGTTTTGTTGTTAATGTGGGCACTGGGCAGGTGGAAGTGGACGACATAGCTCACCTAGGTTGTTATTTACCCTCTGAAACAGTTGAGGGACAAGCATCCTACCTGGAGCCTGGCTTCTGGGCCTTGGCTGGAATCCAGGAGTATCTGTTCTAGGAGACCAAGCACAGGTAAATAACCTGAATGTCCTGAGGCTCCTAGGGAAGTAGTCTGGAACTAGACCTTTCAGATCTTCTCTTAAGAACTGTGAGTCTCAGAAGTATCAATAACCTATTGAAGGCCTGGACTACTGTCCTACTTCTCCAGAAAAACAAAAGCCAGGTATCTAATGTGCTGTAGCTGAACAGCCTCTTAGTCCCAATTCTTGTAGTGTTCCCGTTGTTTGGCAGCAAATTCGAGTTCATCATAAGATTTTATTGCAGAATTAAATGCAGTGCTCCTTGGGATACTTCCCGTTGTTCTCCCTTGATAGTTTGTACTGGTTATATATGAGGGGTAGCAATATTACACTGATGGAGGTAAGAATCATTTGGCTTGTGTGCAGAGGGAGTTTAATTCATTCTTTTGGGCTCCACAAGGAAAACTCGATCTGTCTGGCAGGGAGGGAAGGAGTAAGCCTTTCATTAAGGTTTGAATTTGTATTGCTTCCTTTCCACATGACAAACCCAAATATTTCGGGCATCTAGGGCTTCTTTTACTTGCTAAGTTGCTAGCAGGCATAAAGGTTCTCTCCAATACCAAAGATCCTGGTTGATAATGATGGTGCAGTAGTTTGGGCTGCAGGGTTAGCAGAATGAAGCTCATCTCTTCAGGACTTCACACTTGGGGGCTGGTGCGGTTTCAACACATGAAAAATAGTTCTGATAACCACAATGAGATCTGCATCACTCTGCTCCCACCGTCACATCACATCACTCGGGCTTTGGGCTTTTTCACCCTCTCGCTTTCACACCACTCCAGTTGCATTTGCTTTTAATAATGTTGGTATCTCTGGGGGAAGTAAAAGAGCAGTTGCTGACAAAACACCTATTGTGCCGTGGTTTGGTATTCACATCTATACATACGAACCGTGGCACAATAGGTGTTTTGTCAGCAACTGCTCTTTTACATATATATA
>JAAGNO010026772.1:6108-36047 GCA_033439905.1 Ceryle rudis | reverse complement strand
TATATACACACACAGAGATACATATCTCCCAGTCAGGGGTTTCTTTTTCACCACTCTGGTAATGTCTTTAACACTGGCAGCACTGACCTCTTTCCAAATAAACCTATTGAGATTGCAGCCAGTGCTACCAAGCTAGTCTCAATTCAAAGCATAAATAGATTATTTTGTTCTTTCTTGACTTCAAAAGAAGTCAATACAGCATTTCCTGTCGAGATAACATGATTAATATCTGTACTTTCTTGATAATAAAAGTCAAGTCACTTTTATTTCCATGTTACCGCAGCACTTAATAGTTCTTTGCCTTATCACTCCGTGAAGCTGTAGTTCCTATAGAGTCTGCTGGTGGAGAATGGAGAGCTGGAAGCTTGTACAGCTATCGAAGCCTGCTAGAGAGGAAAGTACCAACTGGGACTAATCTGCCATCACAACTGAAAATGAAAAGCAGGGAGGAACCCTTTAGTTTGGTGTCTTTGTTCTCATTTTGATTGCAGTGTTTCTGTTCTTTCCTTGCCTATTCCTTATTCGGGTACTCGATGGTACCCGCTGCAACTGGTCTTTACAGCTGGGTAGAAAAAAATACCTGTCTCGTGAGTGCCCGTGGTATCCCAGGTTGTAAGCACTGGAAAATGTGCTGGTGGTGTGGCTTGTTTTGGTTGGAGTCTTGGCTCCTGAGGGGACGGTTCTGAGAAGGAGGGAAATTTATCTTGTGCCAGCATCAGGGGACAGCAGCAAGTCTTGAAAAGGTGTCAAGGAGAGACATTCTGGGGGAATCGTATCGATTCTGCCTGCTCCTAGTGGAAGGTGAGAATGGTAGCTCCTGTAGTATGAATCTCCTGATGTGGTCTGTGGGATTCAGATTTTGGTGATGGGAGGCATTTGGTGCTGTGGGAGCGGCTGTTGCTACTTGTTCTGGTTTCGGTACTTTGACACAGGGAGAGGTCATAAGGTTTTGGGAGGAGTTGGTCTTTACAGACGAGTGGGTTGTGCAGCCACTTGTGTCTGGCAGGCGTGGATTAACGGAGCCATGTAGTGCTTACTGTAAGGTGGGAGGTTGTTGGTGTGTTATTAGATAAAAGCTGATACTTTTGGTTTGTGTAACAAATGCAAGAGTATGTTTTTCAGCATATCTCCCCTAATGAGTTGGGATTGGGTACATTGGCAGGGCTTCAGAGGTTTACCAGGCAGCTGTTATCAAACCTTCCTTGATACAGAAAATGGCTGCAAGAGAGAAAGTAGGTAGGAGCCCTGGGAAAAGTCCTAGCAAGAAGTTACCTTTCTCCCTGGGACAGAGGCCATACGCTGACTGCAATGTGCTCTCTCTTACCTGCCCTGCTCCATCTTGCCCCTTCCATATGGTCCATTCTGTCTGCTTCAACCCTTCCTTGGTGATGCAAAGAGAAGTCTTTGTTCCTTCATCTTTTTCATTTTCTCCTGAAGTTTTCTCAGGACGCAGAAGAATGTTGCCCGTAGCCTTTTGTGCAAGTCACAGAGTGGTGCTGTTTCTGCTAGACTGTGATCAAGCTCCAAAGAGTCAGTGTGACTCAATTTAACAATTTTGCTCCTTTTTGTTCAGGCAGTCCTTGGTGACAGTACACCCAGTCTTCAGAGACGGGTGAAAGTATAGAGAGACTCTTGAACCATCACGAGGAGCGTAAATCCTGTTGACCTTAATGTTTTTTCTCTTGGCAGAAGCTGCCTTGCTTCTTGCTCCTTATCTAGAGAAGTGAAAGGACGTGTTTTATTCTGTAGGACTCTTCCCAAGGATCCTGTGATGCCAGAATTTAGACCACTTCATATTTTTCTTCCCCCCTTTACTGTCACCAGCCGTGAATATTGAGAACTACTGAAATTGCAATACTTCTGTCATGGGGAGGAAACCTGAGGTTTCTGTTTTAATGCTTTTCCACATCATAGCAGAGAGGGGAAAGCATGAGGTGTTAGGAGACTTGACTTGGTTGCTGTTGTCAGACAGTTGTGCCTGGAGGTGACCTCCTTGGGCCAGATCTGGGTTTTTTTGTAGGTAAGGTCGTGTTCCCCATAGCTACAGCTGTGGAAGTGCAGGTGTCCGTCAGCCACGCTGGCCTCTGTGGTGTCACAGCTGGACTGCTCCTGACTCTTGAGCTGGCCAGAGCAGAAGTCCTTGTCGTATATTGTGCTGTAGATAAAGATCTTTGACCCTGATGTTATTTGGGACTGCACAGCAAAGGATACTGCTTTGCTGATCTAGAATGAGAAATAATAATGAGGACTAGTTTCTCCAGGCAGTTTTTATGCAGACTTTCTTCTTTCCTCAGCCCAGTTCATCCTTATGCCTTGGCTACTTGATAATTCTTTTTATAGAATGGTGGGTGGAAAATAAGATGAAGGATGGATGACTGTGCTAAAATAATATTAACCAAAGTCACCATTAAATTATTTTTACCCCCATGGTGCAGTAAAATAAAAGAGACTATCAATGTCTGGATACAATAAAAGAAAGCTAATACTTCTCTGTGCTAATTCCAACAGTGAGGATGGAGAAAGAAGCAGAAGAAGAAAGAATCCGGAAGCATAAAGCTGCAGCCGAGAAAACTTTCCAGGATGGAATTGCCAAAGCGAAGCTGGTGATGCGCAGGACGCCCGTTGGCACTGATCGTAACCATAACAGGTAGGAAAGGATCCTGAGCTGCCAGCTCTCCCCTCCAAGAAGAGCTTTATCAGACAGCAGCCTCCATGAGGTGACTGACAGGAAGGCTGTTGGGAGGACTCCCTGTGTATTGAACTGTGGAGGGGGGTAGAAGTGAGGGCTTTGTGTATATGGAGTGTAATGGCCTTCACTGGTTTGAGGCCTTCCTGTGGAGGTCAGGGTCCACTAGCCACTGGAGCTTCAAGTGCTTGCATCAGTGCTCAAGAACTTCCTCAGGAATGCTCTTGGAATGGATTCTAATAAAAGCTTTTTGTGTTTCTCATCCTTGCTAATATAAAGATACACACGTACTCGGGTTTTCTGGAGTCAAGCATTCGGATGCTTCTCCCCTCTCTACAAATAAATGTGTGTGTAACTACCCAGAAGAGGAGACAGGTACCTGGTAACACGTGTGTTTCCTACAGGTATTGGCTGTTTTCAGATGAGGTTCCTGGCTTGTTCATTGAGAAAGGCTGGGTACATGACAGTATAGACTACAGGTTCATCCTTCCCCATCAGAAGAAGGAAGATTATAAAAAGGACTACAGCCCCGGAGGTATGGTCAGCCTGCTTCTCTGTGGGTGTTTCTTTTGTTGCTGTCTGACTCTTAGAATGGATTGATGAATGTGAGAGAATTGCCTAGTCTGAGTGTCTTGTGGGGATCATTCTGACTGAAGCCTTCTTTGAGCTCTAGAATCCTGCACACAGGAGAGTGGTGCTCATGATGATCTCCCTCCTGCTGCTGCAGGTCTGGGGACTGCCTGCCGTGTACCACATAAGGATCATGGTCTACAATCACCTCTCTGAAAAGCAGGGAGCTTGATGTCAGTTGTGGACTGATCCCCCTGGTTTACTCTGAACCTGCTGAGTTGCAGTGAGCCAGACTTCTTGGACAAGCTTCAGCAGTGTGCTGCAGAGAGCAAGGGTATCCATCACAATGCTGATGTTCTCTATGGCAAGACTCCCAGATGAACCTGTGGAATAGTATCAAGCAGGACAGTCTTCTAGATACCTCTAGCTTTGCTGATTGAGGCCGTTTTGGCAAACAGCCCTCGTGCGGTGTCCTCTCGGCCTGCGGCTCACCTTGCACTGAACACGCAGCGAGGTGCTGCAGTTCTGGCGCTTCCTCTGTAACTCCACCTGGCCGACTCGGAGCCTTGCAGGCGGTACTTGGACGTGTACAAAAAGCAGTCTGTGAGGAGTGAAACTTAACACTTCTACATGCAATAGTCCTCGCTAGAGAAGAGGATGCTATAATCTGACTCCCGTTGCAGTTTTGGTCCTGCTCACTTCTTGCTTTTGAAACATCACAGGCTGGTGTTGAGTCCATCTGCAGCAGCAGTGCATGTTGTTGAGTGAATTCCCAGAGGTATTTTGTCTTAGACAATGGGCAGAGTAGACATCTGTAGAAGAACAGAACCGGGCCAACCTATAGCGAGATCCCTCAGCATGTAACTTTCCAGCCACCTGCATCTTGGTGACTTGTTGGGCTGGAGGTGGCATCATTCAGTAGCCTTCAATAGGTGTTTTTTACTTAGGTGAACTTTTTCAGCCACGTTCCTGTACAGCAGTTTGCTTCCAGCTGTATTCAGATCTTCAGCTGTTCCCTGTGTGTTTACCCAGCCAGTGTGCAAGGTTTCAACGTGTTCCTTTTGAAACCGAGCAAACAAAAGGTTTAAATAAGCAGTGGTTTTTAAATTCATGTCAGACTGTTGCCAAAAATCCTCAGGAACACAAATACAACCTATTTATAACTCATTCAGTTCTAAAAGTGCTTGGTTGGTATACAGCTGAAAAGTGAAACTAGTTTTGTGTATTCAGAATAGTAGGAATGTATTTCTTATTTTTATGTATGTTCTTTAGGATGCAGTAATTTCTTTCGAAATTCATTCTCTTTTTTTGTTGGGGTTTTTTTTTGTATTTCTATAAATTCATATACTATCAACTTTAACACACTAACGCTGGATTAGTTTTCCCTGATGACTGCATTGCTGGCCTAGGTGCTGAATACAAACACTTAACCTGGAGATAGGTTAGTTATTGCAAAACAAAACCGCTCCCTGAGAAGGAAACTGAATGAGAATACACTTGAGCTTGTGCTTTTCTTTTCCAGACAAGCGGAAGAGCGCAGCCGCCGACGGCAGAGTCAACAAGCTCCACCGCTCTGTGCACGCCACAGACCTTCCTGCGGAGACCACTACACCCAAGCAGGGACAGAACTTATGGTAACACAGCCTTTTCTAGCTCTGAGCTACTCAAAGCATGGAGGTCAAGGCAGTGAGACAGGTTTCTTTTGATAGACCCTTACAGTATTTAACAGTTGGATCAGTTGAGCAGCTCTGCAGGCCTTTGTTACTAATATTATTACTAGTGGTTAATGATTAATTAGGGCAGCCAGGCCAAGAGCCGGTAGAACCGTTATGATCAATCTGATCAATCAGACTTAAGCTGGTAAAATGCTACTTTGGTGTATTGCTTTTTAAATATTATATATTCAGGAGAATTGTTCATTTAAAAGAACTGTTGTGCACTTTTATTTTCCAGTATTGGTAAGTGTTACTTAAACAACAAAACCAAAAAGGAGGAGAGGAGCAGTGACATAGCTGCGTGTGCCTCAGTTTTCTTTCACACTTGATCTCAGCAGACCTGAACCGTGGCACATGGGGTCCTTGAGCACATGAAACAAAAGTCTTTGTTGAGATCTTTGGAGACAAGCCCGTATCTTGCGTGTTCTTGTACTACGTGAGATGTACAGAGCTATCCCCCAGCTCCTTGCCAGGGTCTTCCCAGGCTCCGCAGCAGGTTCTGGTGGTGTCCGTTTCTTCTCCTGTAGCAACATAACCATGGAATTGATTTTTGTTGCTACTTATAATTATAGCTTAGCAAAATTATTCTTCCATTTTGGCAGCTTGTTATTCTTCTAATACTTCCCAGTGCCGAGCAGTAGCCACCAAAGTGCCTTCTAAGTGAATCAAAACCAAACACTCTATCTTTGAGCACGTTTGATTTGGACTTGCTCCAGTAACTGGCCCTACCAGTGTCTTTTATCTTTATAGGAAATCTCCTGTGTCGACTGTTGCCCTGTGTGGTAAGGAGTGATCAGCAGTGTCCCCATGCCAGAAAATATTGGCTACAGCTTTACCTACTAAACTGCATGTGAAGGACTCTTTATTTTTTTTTCGATAACCTTGAGAAGTATCTATCACAAAATACTTGCTCCTGCAGCTCCCCCATTAGCAGTGGCTTTTCCCCAGACTTTTCCACTGCTGGCACACAAAGTGGTGTTACTGGTCTTTGATAAATACCACCAGTTGAAAGCTTAGCTCCAAAACATAGTTCTGCTGCTGCAAGTCAGAGCTACTTCAACAAAGATGTTCCTGCTCCCCCACCAGGAACTGTCAAAGAGACTGAAATTTGTGGATGTCTTGATTCATCTAAACCATCAGCACCAGGTCCTTACTCTTAGCATTGCTCTGCCCCTTCTCTTTCATTGTAGCAGGTTATGGGAGATAGCAGAGTTTCCTCTGCATGCCTGTACTCTGTCCAACATTGCCATGACAAATCTTCACCCCTCTCTCAGTCTAGTCCTTTGCACATCTTGTCACGTGGCCAAAATTCAAGCAATTGGGCTTTCCTAGGAAATGGGTGCTAAATAGAAGGTCCTAATGGCAGTATGATCCACAGGGAAGTTTTCTCTGCTCTTTCTAACTGCCTCTTCTACTACGTGATCTTCATTTAGCAGAGATGACAAGATGTGTTCCAGTAGAAGGACAGATTCTGTAAGGAAAACAGTATCTTGAATTAATAGTGCATGAAGACAACAATCTGAAGACAGCGCAGAGCCAAATCGGATGGGTTTAGTAACAGAGGATCCCTGCAACTTGTCATTCCAGGCTCACCTTCAACAAGCATAGTCCTTTATATGACAGTGTTGAATTGCTCAGTCAGGTTGGCAGCTCTCAGTGACACACTGAGTGATCAGATGCTTGCAAAGGTAGGACTGCTTTCTAGACTAAGTAGTCCTAAAGCCCAGGAGAAGCAGCACTTTGAACCAAGTCCTCTGTGCTCCCAGGGCTGAATTATATCCTGTTACTAAGAGCTGCTTCGTATGCAGTGACCACAATACGTGGTATTCTCCTTTAAAAAAAAAAAACCCAAACAAAAACACAACAACAACAAAAGGGGGAAAAAAAGAAAACAAAACACAAAAAACAGACCAAAAAAAAAAAATCAGAAAGCAAGAAAATGAATGAAGAAGGTCATTTGAAAAAAACCCAAACCCTGAAAGTAGCAGCCAGAAGCCTAAAATGCTTTCAGAGAGATTGTCTTAATGTCTCCATACTGGATGGTCAAAGCAAGAGCTGCCTGTTACCTTTGGGGGGGGAAAAGAAACCCAAACAAAACAACATTTGAAGAAATTTGGAAACTAAATGGCAGCAACAATCACAAAGCTGTCTCAGTGCGGTTCACGTCAGGACAAGGAAGCTATTAAAAGTAAGAAGGCCTACTTAAAAATGGTGGTTGAGTCTAACTCAAGGAAATAAAAAGGATGATAAACTGAAGTACAGACTAAGGGTGAAACAATTATATATTTTTTTTTCCCTGAGGAACAATCTTGCTTCACAAGATCTGTTGCAGGGCCTGCCTTAGGATAAGAGGGAAGCTCCTCTCATGAGTGAATAATTGACTAAGAAATACAAAACAAATTACAGAAGTGCTCTAATTTGTATGTTCAGCTGGGAGATGGAGGGTGATGCTTAGAGGAGAATAGGGAAGTCTCCTAAAGAAAGAGGATTTTATTTTGACACAGAAAAAAAGGGATCAGGAAATTAAACTAGCAAATGGCAGTTTTGAAACAGAGAGGAAAGTACTGCAGATCCTACAGCTCGTGTATGCAACTCACTGCTACCAGCCGCTGTGGATCTTCAAATTTCTACCAGTTCAAAGCACCAGTTGGACAAATTGCTGAAAGAGGAGTTCGTTGGGAAGTACTAAGCACAAAGGCTCTTTTCCTGGCACACAAGAAAGTCCTCAAACCAGCAGACACTAAAATCTGTAGAGGCAGGTCACAGAAATGTCACTGCATGCCTGCTCCGTCTGCCCTTTGGCCACCCACCACTCAGAAATAAGATACTGAGCTGGATGGGCTCTTCTTTTTTTCTTTTCCTTCTCTGGCTCTTACGCCACAGTGTCTTTGATTTCTGTCTGTTAGGAAAGGCTGCTGACACTCGCAGCACTCGCTGATTTGTCACTGAGGTGTCACCCCTGCGTGCGTTGTTCTGCTGAGCAGGTTGGCGGTGTCAGGTTGTTGAGGTAAAGCAATGCAAATGGAAGATCTGAGCCAGATGTAGCCCTTCGTGCCCTGACAGGGAGCAGGAGGCACAGTGGCAGCTTTTCCAAGAAAACGTATCCACTTCTAACTTAGCATTTGTCTGTGCTGTCTGCGCAGCTTTCTCCTGACTGACAGGGCCACCCAAAGCCATTTCTGCAGATAAGCAGTGAGCTTCCTCAGCTGAAAGACTTTGCTTTAAAGCTCTAGAACTGCCAAGAGCCTGTTTGCTAAGTACCTATCTGACAGCTGTCACCATTTACAGGTAAGCTGCCACAAAAAGACAAGTGACAACCTGAGAGCTGTTATTTCAGGGGATAGCCAGCTACTAGAACTTCCCTGTGAGGAAATCTACATTCCTCGTACTGTGTTTTCCTCTGTCACCCTTGCATTGAGCTCTCCATTCTCAAGGACTTCCATGAGTATAGCTGGTTATGGATGAGTCTCCTCCCTGGCTGCTTTTTGCACTTTGTCCTTGCACACCCTGAGACCACACTGAAGTCCTCGGATATCTACACCCCCAGTTGTGTGGCTACAAGGACCTGTTCAGCTCTAACTCCTGATGTTAGCATGTGGTGCATAGGAAGTTTCAGTTCTTTGTGTTCAGCTTTAGCTCCTGCCGTCTGTCTCTTTCTTTTTTTTCCTAGTAGCCCATCCCATCTAACATGGCATTTGAGAGTAGCCTCACAGTGCACACAGAGCATCTTTAGCTTTACCCTTTTATACTCTACAATGGTGAGACTTGGAAATGAACACCAAATTAACTCCATCAGTGGTTGTATTTCACAGTCCTGCCCCTTTTCTCCTGGAGGGTGGGAGCTGGTAGGACACTGATAAAGGGAGAAATAGATTCCACACCCCTGCCAAGAGCTACAAAACCAGTATCTCGTGGAAGTGATTTCTGCTCAGTACTTTTGTCTCCAAAAAGAAGAAAGAGGGCCCAGTATTCTGGCCTAAAAGGGCAGATACCAAATCACTGTTCTCATTCGGAATCATAAACACTCGGTTGGTTCTGTCCTCTCCAGACAGATGGACCAGTCCCTTTTCTATCACGCTGCACCATTTTCACTGATGATGATGCTTATTAAAAAAACCTCCCCAATTAAAGCTTCCGGTCCCTGAAAAAGTCTCTTGTCCGTACCCTAGCCCTTCGTGAGCTGTGTGCATACTGGTTTTCCCTGCAAGAACCACAGGTTAATCACAGCCTTTGCATATTAGTATGCAGGAGACTTCTTGCTCATCCTGGTCAGAAAGCAGTTGAATTTTGGAACCAGTGGCATCTCTGCAGAGTAACTCCCGTTGTTCTTCATCTATTAGGAATACACCATGATATGGCGGGTCCCCTCAGCAGACAATTTGAGTTAACCGTGAGTGGGTGCTGACAGACTCCATTCTCACGCCTATATTCTACAGATGGAGTTCCCCTGTTTCCACCAACCCTCCAGAGCAGGTACTGATCCTGGGCCCTTCTAGATGTTGTCCTCTTGGTTTCTTCATTCCCTAGTCTGCAGTCCAGGTTTTAGACCTTTCCCTGTCCCTTGCAGCCTGTAGCCTGAGAACAAGTAGGAATATTCAGCCCGAGTGAATACTGAGAGCTCCTTTTGACTGGATGCTTGTGTCATTTGTCCCTTCTGTTTCAATTGCTGACCAGTCTGCTGGCTTGTGCTGCCAGAAATACAAGGGAAAAAAATCTGTACTGTTATTTAGGGAGATGGGAAGCCCTTACCCTAGTCTGGATTTCCCCCTTTCAGATCAGTTTGAAGACCTCCGTCTGGTCTTGACTCTCCCGAAGGCATTTTTCCCATCACTCTGGATTGTGTTATTAAGCTCTGTGTCAGGCCACGTAAGGGCACCAGTTGCTGTCCACTCCCTCTTAGCAAGACCCACAAGTTCACAGACCTATTGCTTCCCCCATTTGAAATGCCAGCCCTGTCTTACGATAACTGTGATCCCAGTCTCATGCTGGTTGAGCCTTAGGTGGGGGTGCAGGTGGTTCCCTCAGGTTGAGAACCAGGAGCTGTGGCTGCACAGAACAGCAAGCTGACACCAATCAAACTAACACAAGTACCTTTTTGGTGTGTTTATATTTTGCACGTTTGAGTTCAAGCTGATGTAGAACAGTTGCCTCTCCTAGAAATCCCAGTTCTTACTCTCGGCAAATTAGGAAGACTCAGGTACCTTGTTGCAGATGTTCTCCTGTCCCATTTCCTTTTCAGCAGGAATAAAGCTGTTCCACGGCTTGACCCTGGCTTTCTCAAAAGTATACCCGCTCTCTCACGCTGGACAGCAGCGTGTGTCATCTTTCCCCAGACCACCTAACGCTGGAGAATCCAAGCACCATATGCTGCGTCCAGTGCCCTTTCCTTTTTACAGCAAGACAAAAGTGTGCAGGCAGCTACCCCTTTAGATTTGCAGCCGTGGGGGAAAGCCAGGAAAGCTTGGGCATGGTCTTCTCAGATATTTTTCTAACCGGATCCTGTGGTGTATCACCAGCAGCGACTGATGTTGTTTCATCATGACCTAGGCAACCTTCTCAATGTGCCTGAGAAATAGTCCCCTCTGCTGGGTATCTGCAGGGCAGCTGTTTTGAAGCTTGGTTTATGCCATTCCCATATTGCAACAGATTCTTCATACTGAAAGATGGTTCAGGACGAGTCCCAAGGTTTGCCTCGAGGATTTGGAAGCAATTTGATGCTAAATATTCTAGAGAAATTTATCTTTATTTAGCAGAAGTCCAGTAGACTTAGAAACATTACTCCTTGCAGAGGTCTGTCCGTGGACCTTCTAGTGAATGTAGGAATCCTCATTAGTCACCATAAGTGACTACGATTTGGGTGAATCCCTGTTAGGTCCCATGACCAGCCCTTAATCACTACTGCTTTTGAAGTGCCTGTGCTTGGCTCTGGTGGCTGAAGGATATTTGGAGCTGCTCTGTCCATTTTCTCACAGGGAGGGTGTGCAGAGGGTAGTGGTGTCCAAAGGGTTTGATCTCGGTGTGCAAAGTGAGGGTGCTCCATGGGGTTGGAATACTGAAGCAGGTGATTGACAAGAAACTATTTTTCTTCCATTTTCTTCCACCCCTATATTTTATTAGAGTAATTAATTTACTAACTGAATCCAAACTGTGAGGCCATTCCCCTGATACGAGCACACTAGAGCTCTGAAATATTATATTTTCAGACATGATATTTAGTAGTTATTTCTGCCAGGAAAACAAGCATTGCAGATACTGGTATTCCAAGAGGAGCCAGAACAGCATCTTTCTCTAATTGTTGCTTGGCTCACTTGAGCTCGTGCCCAAGAAGAAGAGTTAGATCTGGAGTCTTCTCGGGGGCTGGTAAGGATCACGTAGCGGTCCTTTTGCAGTTGTTTCCATGCAAGTTAATTTGGCTGTTCCCTCACTTCCCTCTTACAGGGAGGAACCCTCTTCTCGAGATAGGTAATTAGTCTTATTTTCTGTAAATGAGCTCTGAAGCGCAGGTCGAATCCCTGCCCCCATCAGGTGAGGAGCCTCCATGGCATCCTAGAATGGGGGGGGTGGGGGGAGAGAAAAAGAGCAGAATTTTAGGCAGTCTTAAAGCTACTTTAAATTTACAACCCAGCATTAAAACTCAATTGCACTCTGGAATTGCAGAGAACACCTTGTGTAGGGCATTCTGCAGTCTTCCCCTTTCAGATTCAGCTAACTGCCAATGACCAGTGCTGTCCTGAAGGACATTCTGAGCAGGAAGGTTGAAAGCTAATGAACGTGAGTTTCACGGACGTCAGTGGAGCTTTCAAGTGAAGGCAAGCTTCTTAGAACAGAGGACTTGTGCATTTGCAGAGGGCACGGCCCTCGCCGTCACCATTCTACACTGTCAGCAGTTGTGGTATAAGCTGGGACATACCCTTTGTCAACTCGGGGACTTCCCGGGTTAATGAAAGAAGTCAAAGTCTCTGCAGAAAAAATGATTGAATCGCCGTGCTATGCGGGGCTGAGCACGTTAATCTTCTCTAGTGCATCGAAAATGACATTCAGATTACTTAAACTGACTGCAACTTAGTGAATGTAGTCCCTGGGGTAGATGACTACACTCAGATGGTAATGTTTTAATAAACTTAATGCGGGGGGAAGAAAATAAATCTATAAATCCAGTCCTGTGTTTATTTTGCTTTTATTTTTCTTACCCTGGAATTGGCTACATTTGGGGACCTTGAAACGAGGCCAGTCTGAGTCTGGATGCTTTGCCAGCATTTCTGGCAGCACTTCACCTTGCTCCGTGGGGTTGGGATATAGGTTGCCTGTCATCCCTGCCTACTAATACTTGTGAAAACTATTTAGAAGAAGGAATTGTCTTGCCACAGAGGCACATTAGCTGATCTTGGTGCACGTTCTGTCTTTCAGGTTCCTCTGTGACAGTCAGAAGGATTTGGATGAGTTGCTGGATTGCCTGCACCCACAAGGAGTCAGAGAGAGCCAGCTAAAGGAGCGTTTGGAGAAAAGGTGAGCCTGCTTTTTCCTCTCTGCCTTCTCAAAGTCAGAGCATATCCTGGTCACAAGAAGCCTTTCCATTCCTGGGGCAGCATTCTGCACTTCACTTTGATCTGCTGAAGAGGGGAGGATATTAAGGATGAGGAATTGCTGGTTTTCTTGGGCGGTAACCTCGGGTTCTTGATAAGTAAAGCTGGAAACTGAAGAGGTTCTGTCTCAGTCTTTAAATTGCTCCCAGCCGCTGGGAACAAAGGCAGTGCTGTCTCACTCGCTCAGCCAGAACTTCCACGTGCTTACCAGCATCTTTCAGAGAACGTTCTGCACTGGTGGAGGATGTAGATTGCGATGGATACCGTTGTTGCCTCAGTGCCCACGCAGCTCACAGGGCCGTGGCCTGCACTTATTCGAAGGTTGGTTTTGACTTTGCAGGTATCAGGACATCACGCATTCTATCCATTTGGCTCGGAAGCAGAACTTGGGCCTCAAATCCTGTGACGGTAACCAGGAACTGCTGAACTACCTCCGGAGTGATCTGATTGAGGTTGCAACTCGGCTGCAAAAAGGAGGCCTGGGATATGTTGATGTCACACCGGAATATGAAGCAAAAGTGAGTGAACAGGCAAAGTAGTACAGAGTGAGACAGGCATGAGCTGCTACTTTCTGTTAAAGGTCTCAAGTCTTTTGTTCTCCTCAGACAAGAGGATCGGGAAAATCAGTTTTCTCATGTGTCCTCAGTTTCTAAACTGTCATTTCAGGATTACACAGCTGCTGGCTTGAGGTCATTTTGATGGGTCCTAATGTTGGAGCCAAATGTCCTCTACAGCTGTTAATTTGTCCTGTTTCCTTCAGGTGGTGGCGGACTGTGGAGCATCAGCAGATGTAGCTGGTTTTTAGCTTTTGTATCAAAGCCATTATGTCTGGTGGAGACAGCAGTTTTCCACATTACAGGGGTTTTGTCATAAATTCAGAGCACTTTAGTGGTGGGTTAATAATTGTATCCTATTTCCAGGACCTAAAGGATGTTCTGTGCATGGGTATGTCAGCACAAGGAAGTTGCTGCGAACTAAAGAGTGAATTTTTAGTGCCCTGGCTGGTTCAGTCTAACTCACATGAGTATTACTGGTGCGCTGAGTGTCTTTAGGAGGGGATAAACCTGCCTGGTGTGGGTAGAGTACATGCTCCTGTGATCGGTGTGTGCTCCTCCTTCCAAAGCCAAAGGAGGACACTGTCTGGCTTTGGAATGGTTAAAGCTCTGTTTGAGCTGCAACTTCAGTCTCTGCAGAGACTTTCCTGTGTAGATGAGACCGTAAGTGTTAAGAGGAGGGGAAAAATGAAGTCACTAAAGCAGTGGAAGGATGGCTTAGTGCTTGGTCATCGTGGATTTGGGGGTTTTGGCAGGTTTTGGTGTGGGTTTTTTTCAGGACGTGATGCTTTATTCTGAACAGTGCTATGCATGATCATTAGCTAGGTAGAACTCTAGCAGAAGCAACACACTGATTCCAAAGCCAAGTGTGGTAGATAATAACATGAGCATCACAGGTATGCGTTTGCAGGACAGACCCACCTAAAACAGCACAAAGAGTAATGTCCAACAGGTTTGTGATCATATGCTCTTCCTGACAGGTTTACTCACTAGAGAGCTTGAAGGATTTTGGAGAGTGTGTGATTGCACTCCAGGCTGGGGTCGTTAAGAAGTTTCTGCAAGGTTTCATGGCCCCCAAGCAGAAGAGAAGGAAACATCAAGGAGAGGACTACGTTGCCAAGACTGAGGAGATAGATGAAGACAAGAAAATGGCAGAAGAAGCCAAGGTATTGTTCACTTCAGGGCTCTATTTTGGTCTTGTAATATAATTCTTTGAGCAGGAGCAATACATTTCATCGGATGTTAAATCCTGAGCAGCTTCTCCCCATTCCAAGTTTGGAGTGCAGTGGGTTTGTCATTTATGGGGCCAGGTGTTCCCTGTTTATTTTGAAGAGTAAAGGTACTGGCAACATGAAAATCATCCCGAGGTATTACAGTTAATTTTCTCTCTGAGCACTGAGTAGTTCAGGTCAAGTGTTTGACTTGCTTCATGCAGTTCCTCACACAAACTGGGTACTTCAATAAAAACGTTATGGAGCATTTTTAGAGAACATACCAGGAGTTGTGTTTGTCAGAGGACTGAGGGTGGCTTAATGCCTTTGATCCTTAAAGAGAAGGAGGGACGTGTTGGGGTTCTGCGAAGGAGATAGGTTCAGGTCAGCATCACCATTACGCAAGAAGAGACCCAAGCCATCGTGTGCGTGGAGACAGCCACAGAAGGTGCCAAATTGTGGGTTGCACGCAGCTTGTCTGGACATCTGGGCAAACAAGCTGTATGTGCCTGAAGTAGGGAAGTGATACTGTGGGGCTGAATACATAACCTTCCAAATCCAAGCTCAGGAGGGATGGAGAGGAGCTGCAGAGGACCTGGTGGAGTCCTGCAGGTGGTTGACCTGTACCAGTGTTTCATCCAGAGAGGGTCACTAGTGCTCAGGGGTAGTTTCTATGCACTGAGTTGAATGGGACATTAGTGCCCCAGGACAAGACTTTCCCCAGTGCCCCCTCCCAAGTGCTCTCTGCTGATCGATCACTGACTTCAGCAAGATCAGAACTGGATCAGCAGAAGCAGTTGAAATTTGCAATTTAAAAAATAAATATTAGAGGCTTGACTGCTGCTGAGACGTGGACTTTTTTTTTTGGTGTTTGTTTTGCTATTTTAAGGCTCCCGTCAGTGTACACTGAACCCTCGTTGTTTGAACGCCGGGTCTTTGCTTTGGCATTGCCACGTTAGCAGGATATTTGGGTAGGTGTTAGAAATGTTCCCATTCCTTCTCCTGAAGGATTTCAACCTTGTGAACTTTGACTCTTTCAGTCCTTAGTGTGAAGGGGATGGAAGGCTCCCTTAACCTAAAAGCTGTCAGCAAAGTGCAGAGCTCTGTAAATCAGTTCTGCTGGAGACGGAGAGAGCCTGGATCATCCCATTTCCTGTACCTACAGCCACACCGTGTCATGCTTTACTCTCATCTGACTTGCAGTTTTAACCGTAAGGGTTACTTACACCTGTAGGCCATACTTTAAGGGTAACATTGGACTTACTACAATAGATAAATGGATAGTAATTTTGAGCTCTGTATTCATGCCCGAGTCACTTCTCTACTCTTGCTAAAGCTGCATCAGATTTCAAACCCAAGCTTTTATTTGCCTGAAAATGGAGCTATTTTCATCATGACCGTTTGTTTAGCTTCTCCATCCTACCTTAGAGTGTTGCTCTCTTACTTAATGACCTGGTTTCAGTGTTGTTACAACAAGGCCAGGCTTCTGTAGCAAGCTTCGTTCTAGCAACAGCAGAACTTTCAGCTACAGCAAACTACTTAACTGGAAGTGCCCGAAACATCCCCATTTCTACTTTCTCCTCTGTAAACCAGCTGGAGCAGTAGGATTTCTGAATATTGCTGGACTTGTAATCATCAGTTACTTCAAATTTTTGTCTGGCATTCCCCAGTTTGTGTAACGTGACTGTAGCGACACAGCTCAGCCTCAGCGGTGTGTGGGCACAGGTCAAAGTACCGTCAGTCCGAGCTTGTGGTCGTGCAGGTCTCTCCCTGGAGCACTGGCTTTTGTGTAGTCTCGATGTCTCTGGAGCATTTATTTATTTATGCAGTGCTTCTTTTATCTGGCTCGGAGCTTCCTAGCCATTTGTGGAGGTACAAGCAACGTTCAACTTCCCTGTTGGGTTTTTGGGTTTGTTTGACGTTTGGGTTTTGTTTGGCTGTTTTGGTTTTTCTCCTCAGTTTATCTGGAATGAGCTTTCTTCTTGCCAAAGCAGAAAACCTTTATAGATGACCTTGAAAGAGCAGCCTACATCTTATAGTTAAGCGACAAAAAAACCTGACTGTTAAGCTTTTAAAGACAAATCTGCTGCATAGGCCAAGAATTAGAAAGTCTTTTAGAGCCAGAACTGCACTGAGGGTCCGTAGCAGGTAAAATACAGCATAGCTGTACTGGAAAAACACACTTAAGGTACTTAGGGGCTATAGGAGTGAAATTGCAGTCCTGTGGTATGGTTATGTATCATTTTCCCTCTGTGAAACAAGTTATGGCTCAATAGACACCCGTTTGCTGACATAATTGTCCCTACTGAGGGTTCCTGCTGGTTCAGCTACACAGCTCGAGATCACACTGCTGAGTGGCACAAGACTGCAACGTAGACCTGGCTGGTCCTGAAAAATAAGCCTTGTGCCTCTGTGCTTGTGCAAATGTTCCCATTTCCAGTGGCAGTAGCACTCTGGACTATCCCAGAATAGGGCAGGGACTCTGTGACCTCTTTGCAGCATAACTACCTGAGCACGGTGAAGGGCACTGGTTGGGTGTCCACCTTGGCTACCTGCTGTCAGCAGAAGAGTCATGGGGCGGTCAATCATCACCTGCAGCCGATGCCTCAAAGAGCAGCTTCACAACCAGGCAATTACTGCTTCAGAGAGATCTCTGTCATCTCAGGATACCTCATGTGAGAGCCTTTCTAGCTGGAGATTTGTCCACCTTTACTAAAGCAGATCTTGTCTGTCATTCTGAAGTTGAAATGCGGCCAGGGACGACTCCTTCGGGATTTTTATGGGTTTGGTTTTGTTTTGTTTTGTTTTGTTTTCCCTGCTAGATTGCTCCCCTCCAATCAGGAGGGTGTTTAGCTAACTTCTTTCTATCTCCTGTTTTGCCTAGTTGGCAGCCTGAACTCCCTTGACAATGGTACTGCTAAAATGCCATAGTCTCATGATGCTTGGGAAGCAAGGCTAAAAATTCTGTTAAATTCCACAGGCTCGGGGAGAAAAAAAAAAAATGTAAGCAAAACTCTCCAACAGCTTTTGCAGATTTATTTTGGCCCGGCAGTTACCCAATATGTTAACAGCAAAACCCATGGACCAGTTAGTTGGAAAATGAATTACACAGTATGTGAAGCACCTCAACAATGTTCTGCAAAGAAATAGCACAGCGCGGTGTAATCTGCCACGGTAGGCTCGGCAGGTTTCCGTTTGTCTTGAACGTATCGGGCTCCAGGTTCCACATTAGCAACAGCAGCAAAGGATGCTGGCATTTTAGAAGAGTTTGTGTGTTTTTCCAAGCATCTAATATATGCTGTGCTTCCTCAAATTCAGTCGGAGGAGAATGTGCAACTCTGCAAAAATCCTGGTTTTGTTTGGCTCCCGAATTGCTGTCAGCTGCAGAGTTTAGATTTTTCCCATCTGACACTTCACTGTTTATTTTTTCATTCTCCTGGGGTAGAAGAACATTAACTTGAGTCCTATTATGTCCCTGTCATGTCTAGGCCGTCGCCTCATTGTTGTAAAGCAAAGGATTAACGCTGGAGTGGAACACGCGGTGGCTCTGGATTACTTCTCTGTTCTGGTGCATTTCCGATTTAACGCAACGTTGTTTCTAAACCTCCAGAGCTGAGTTGGAGGTTTCGCATGTGGCCTGCTATGTGCAGACTCCAGCAGTTGCCTCGGTGCAAATCTCAGGTTTAATGCTTTCATCCCCCCCTTGCAGCTAATTCTGGGATTTCTCATGCGCCGAGGGCATCTCGTCTCAGGAAGAGGGGCTGGTTTCATATCTGGGGCTCAAAATGATTTGCCTGTCAAACCTGATTGTAGTTGATGTCACGGTCCCCCCCGCTTTGCCATCTGAAGCAGGTCGGAGGAGGACCAGGAGGACCAAGCGTGTGTGGCGGGTCTTGCTGATGGTCTCCGTGTCTCTGCGGTACCCACTGGAGGGCAGCACAGGCTGCTGCAATCCACCGTGCTCAAGCGGTGCCGCCAGCTGTCTCCTGACTTTCATCCCACACTTTACAGTGCTAGAATTCTGCCTTTTATTTTCTTAGTGTGATGATTATTTGGGTTAGACTTTCAGAGCAAGAATTTAGTGGAGTTCACGTAGGTTGTTTCAGCCTGGCCGTGAAATGCAAAAGGGCTCTACTGTTACGAACAAACTGTCTGATCCAGTGAGGCTGATTATGGATAAACCACAAACAGGACTGCTGAGGCTGTGTAGAAGGAAAGAAATACAGAGTTGAGCTTTGGTTAAGGGCCCCAGCTAGGGGATATAAAAACATCTTCAGACTGTAGCGAGCTGTGTCTGTGTGCTTCGTTGTAAGTTGTTAGGTCTGTCTGCAGGTTGCTTCAGCCATGGAGAAGTGGAAGACAGCAATCCGTGAGGCCCAGACCTTCTCCCGTATGCACGTGCTGCTCGGGATGCTGGATGCCTGTATCAAGTGGGATATGTCGGCAGAGAATGCCAGATGCAAAGTGTGTCGCAAGAAAGGTATGCATTCCTGCCCCACGCCTGCGGAACAGTCGGACGCTGTCACCTCTCCATGCCCTGCTTAGGCAACATGCCCTTGTAGTCTGTCACTCTGTCTTTGGCTATATTTTGAGTTTTGAATGTCAGGATTTGCAGTCAAGGAGCACCGATCTCACAGAAGCATTTGACCCTGACTCCAATAAACCACTCTTAGGAAACCAGTACACAGTCTTGCAGAACATTGCAGAGCTGCTGTCCCCTGCATATTTAGGGTACTTGGACACAAGTTGTCTACAGATCCTTCTGGGAAATGCTTGTGCCACTGTCCGTTCCCTGGTTTCAATTTAGAGTTGGAGTGGCCTTTGGGTCTCTGAGCCTTGCCAGCTAATCCCATCTATAACAGAAGGAATGAGCAAGGAGAGGTTGGGATGGTTTATTATCACTTGTAGCCGAACGGGAGAGAGCGAGGTGGGATTTCTTTGAGGCTAAAGTGGGAGCAGAACTGCTCGATGAGCTGGGAGCCTCACCAGCTGGCAAGGCTGGGGAAGTAACCAAAGAGGCGACAAAGGGCTGCCTTCTTCATTTGCGCTATAGGGTGAAGGGCATCAGAGTCTTGCAGGTGGAGGGGGAAGCAGAAGGGATGTCACCAGCGACAGAGAGCTAGGATTTGTTCTGCCATAACCTCTCCTTTTGGATGGAAGCCTGGAGGAAAAAGCTCAGTAGTACATTCTGCCTCATCATGTGCTTTTTGTCTCACTTTCTATTTGCTGAAACCCTGGTGGGAAATGAGGGCAGACAGATCTCTGGGGGAATGCTGGGCCACTTTTGTTTCCCAAAAGGCTATGCCGTCCACCTCCTCAAAGAAATAAGGGCTGAACTGGTGCAACATCCTCCTTCATTGTGGAGCCTCAGGGATATTCCCAACCAGTGCAAAAACTGTCCTGTCTGCTTTTGAAGGGGGGATTGTAGGCAGATGTAAGAGGGGGCTCACCTGAGACTAGCAGATTATAGTTTCACAGAATTTTAAGAACTGGGACATTAGTGGAGGAGACATCCTGGCAAGCTCTCTGCACTTGCCCTTTTTGCTCTTCAGTAAATGAAATAGCTGGCTCGGGACTGGCTCCCTGTTTCCCTGTACCAGTGAGGAGCACAGAGAGACTAGTTCTGCTGCATGCTGATGTTCTTTGTAGGCTTGCTACCTAAAGCAGAAAGCAGATGCTGTGCAGGTTGGCCAGACTGAGGCTAGAACAAGAATAGCTGCGTTCATAGCTTCTTGCTAGGCTCTTGGGCATCTTTGCAGCCTATTTCTCTTTCCCTGTGTTTGGCTTTAGGTTTAGCCTGGGTGGAACCTCTTTGTCAGGTTTCTACCTTTGCCTCAGATGAAATCTTTGCAGGGCAAGGGGCTTTGCATTGGTCTATTTGTTTGTTTTTAAACACCACTGTTTTCCACTGCAGTGGTGGAACTGCGAAGGAAGAGTCCCTGCCTTCAGAGGGTACTTTGCACCTTTCTCTTGCTTTGCCCTGACCTCCAGCACTGCAGCAGCTTCTGCTTCTCAGGATGAGCAAGGCTGCGGCGCTCGTTACAAGTAAGCTGCCCTCTCCTAGGTGAGGATGACAAGCTGATCCTGTGTGACGAGTGTAACAAAGCCTTCCACCTCTTTTGCCTGAGACCGGCGCTCTACGAGATACCAGATGGCGAATGGCAGTGCCCAGCGTGTCAGCCTTCTACTGCCAGGCGCAGCTCACGAGGCAGGTGAGTGACCCTCCTCTCCTTTGCGTCACCGCCCATGCACAGTTCTAACCCCGCTTTCTTGAGACAACCAAACCAGCCCGAAGCAGAGCCCCCTTAAAAGGTTTGAAATAGTCGAGTTAACTCAGTAGCTCTGGAACAATAGAAAAGCAATTTTTTCAGGCTGTACCTTTAGCAAACCTGTGTTGTACTGACCCATGACAGCTTCAGGAGTTTAACAAATAACTGACGTTTGGCAATGAAAACACGTATGAGACGTCGACTTAATCAGGGCTGCCGTTTCCTTTGAGCAGCTCGCCGGGGGGGGTTCCTTTTCCATAGGGGTGTAGTTGGTAGCACAGCAGCTCTGCAGTCCACTGGGCTAAGTTCCTGTGGTGCTCTGGCCAAGTTAGAGCAGACAGCTCCAGGCTGCTGCTCAGCCCCTGCTGTGCTACCAAGATTCAGCTTACAAAATGCCACTCTGATGGTTTTGTGGACCTGATAAACTGTAACAAGGCAACAGTCCCCTACAGAGGGAACATGGTTTGAGGTTCTATGCAGCTGAAATTAATAGTTGCCTCCCAACAGCAAGGGGTTGAATTGTTTTTTGAATTAAAAGCTGGAAGTTTAATGTACGTGAGAAGTATTTTTTTGTGTTTACAACATATGGCCTCTGCTGATGGTGACCCTGTGCTGCATCTACCCACTTGTGAGCAAAGTGAGGCTATTAAAGGGCATCTGAAGCATAAGGAGTCAACAGATCCTCCCTTCCAGAGCCGCAGCACAATGAGAGCTGCACTCTCTTGTAACGTGCAGGTGGCAGACGGCCTTAAAAGTATTACTTACTCCCTGGGCACCATTTAAGAGTTCATCAGGCTCATACAAAAATGACAGGGCTTCCATGCAGCTGTTCTAGCCTGAGATCATAGTTCCTTTGATGTGGCAGAGTCACCTGCAAGCTGCTCGGCTCCTGGATGGGAGCCATCAGGTGGGGGAACACCTGTCATCTTATCTGCTTTCTGCTCTCGTCTTCCTGGCTGAGGCGGGAGAAAGATGTCAGCCTGGGAGCTTTTTACCATCCCCACCCCCCTGCCCTGTACTGTGGGAGCTTATTCTTATTCCTTTTCCTGCTCAAGATCCTCTTTTTTTTTTTTTTTCACCAGAGGATTGGAACTCCCACAACAGCTTTGCTTTTGTCCCCTTTTGCCTGTGCAAGCTGGTTTGTGTTCCTGGTTTTGTAACGGTTCCGATGCTTTGACAGACAGATGCGGGACGTCAGAACTGTCCTGGGCAGGGACTCTGTCTGTGGCTTCTGACAGCAGCACGTGAGAAGCCTGCTGCTCTGCTCACTAATAAATACAAGCTTAGCTGTGACTGCTACTAAATGAGATCTGTTTCCTATAGCACACGTGCATGTGGCACAGCAGTGGAAGGAGATAATGGGACAATATTCTGGCAGGAACCAAAAAGTTACCCCCCCTTTTAAAACTCCTTAGGCCAGGCCTGCAAACCTGGGTAAAACAGCAGCACATCCTCTTGGGGAGGAGTAATTGCACAGCAATCACCATCGTAAAATCCGATACCACGTGGTCACGGTGCCTAGAACAGGAAAAAAGGTACAGATTCAGCTGGTGGGGATTTTGGGGCCAGATGTTCAGGCAACAGCCTGAGAAGTGTCCTTTGCGGCTGTAGCTACAACTTGATACTCTCTGAAATACAGTAGACTGCTTCGGTGTAAGACTGTTTGCTGTCAGTAACTCTCTGCCTGGGAACAAACAGGACCAAGGGCCTCTGGTGCCCAGGCTCTGGTACAAGGAATGTGTTTACCTGCCTTACTCTAGGAGCTATGCGGAGGATTCTGCTGAAGATGAAGGTGAAGAAGGTGAGGAAGCTTCTGATGAACCAGATGCTGAGGAAGAAGAAGAGGAGGAAGAAGATTATGAAGTTGCTGGACTGAAATGTAAGGCTTTGATTGTGCAGGAGAGTAAGAGAAAATATTAAGACTCTGCCTTCGATGTTTCCGGTACCGATGATATTTGGGACTTGTACTTTTCCTCACACAGAACAGGTTCTTAATTGGAAGCAGTGGGAGATGTCACAGGGGAAGGCTGTAGGTGCCCTGGGGAGCTGGACTGAACTCTTGTCCCTTTGTGACAGGGTCAGTGCTAGCAAAGATTGAAACTGCAGGGAGCTCTCGCTCGCTGCCCAGTCACTCCCCTGGGGACGCTGCTGGGACCATTAAGAGTGCTGCGAGGTGATCAACAAAGGCTGCAGCGGGGTACGGTGAGGCGACAGCGTTACCAGTTACTGGTATTGGCAGTCTCTGCACCTACAAGGTTTGTTGGTAAACTGGATGCTGTTAGAGGCTTATGGAGCTTTAACCAAATTCCCTCTCCTCACTTTTTCCCTTCCTGCCAGCTCATAACGTCTAAAGTGCAGGATTCCCAGTGATTTGTCAAGGAGATGTTTTCACATAGTAGGACTAACGCTCCTCTGCCAGTTCCTGTGGGAAGGCACAAGCTGTAGCGTGGCCTGGACCCCCAGCACCTTTTGGTTGCATAGAGACACCACTCGGGGAGCATAACTGGCTCATTCCTGGGCAGCTGGGTGGAGTAAAAGAGCATTTTCTAGTCTCTCAATAGCTGCTGCTCCACTTAACCCCTGTTTAGTTTGTGTGTCCGCTTTGTTTTTAGGGGAATTTGACTCGGTCTCCTTTGGGCAACTTGATGCACTGAAAAGATCAATCTGGGAGTGGCACGCTGCCAGCACGTGCTTTCTGTCAAAATGCCCTTGACTGACATAAAACTAACTTCAGGCTGTCTCAACCAGGGCAGAGGGTGGAATCCAGAGACTGAAACCCAGAGGATTATCCCATGTTCTTTCAAGGGTTTCCATCCAGGTCCATCAGCCTTGATTCCCTTGCTTTATTCTGGTTTCAGGGATGTTCACTGATACCCTGGCTATGTCCACCGCTTGTTGTTCTGCGGTGTATCCATGTCCACACTTGGAGTGTGTTCAGCCTGTGTTGCACGGCCAAGTCAGGAGCTGAGCCAAGGTTTCCAAACAATAGCAAAAGAGGGTTACAGTCACTAAAAATAAAGCGCTAAATGCAACCCCTGGTTTTAAAGAGCATTAACATGGAAAGGTCACCGTGGAAAACTTTTTGTTTTAATAGAGAAGTCCCATTAATCCTCACGGCGTTTATCCTGAGGGATATAACCTAGAATGTTGGATTGTCAGACATTTAACACGTGCCTCACGCTTGACACACAAGCGGAGCGACAGCAGGCAGACGTCCCACTGCCCTGACACACGCTCCTCGCGCCGGGGGGGGCCGGCGAGGTGATTTATGGGACAGGGCTGGATTAGAGGCCGCAGATGAAGTGCGACAGCGCGCGGGATGCAGCTCGCTCAGGCACTTGTGGCCAGGTGGAAGGCGCTTGACCGGGGAAGAAGACCCAACACGTTCTACCAGTACAGAGGGGTCATGGGAGAAACTTAAGACCAGGGAGTGCGTCAGCACGCTTGCATTTCCATCAGCGGGAAGCTCTGACAGGCAGACTGACCAACAGGCAAGTGCCTTTCTGTGGGATGTAATGCAGCAGCCCCCCCGCCCCGAGTCTTGGGGAATAAAATCCCATTGTTTGCCACTTGCAGCACGTGGAGCAGCTCCCGGCTGTGGTAACTCAACACGTCCCCTGCACGCAGTTTACTTTTCGGGGGGAGTTAACAACTGGCTTGTTCCACTGCGTGGGCCGCTTGGAAAAGCCTCCATCCCCAAACTGGTGAGGAGCAAGGGGGCAGCGGGAAACTCCCCCCCGAGCTGGCAAGTTTCTGCTCCTGGGGCTTTCAGAAGGGATGTTGCAGTTCTATTTGAGACAACTGTCTGTCCGTGCATTGCTTCACCTGCACTCCCACAAGTCTGGATGCATCAGGGTCTTGGCACTTGGTTCTGCAGGCGGAGGAGCTGCTGTTACAGCCCTGGGCAAGCTGTACCTACAGCTGAGGAGCTGGAAGCTCCTAGGTCTCCCTCAGAGCCTGAGGGTCTGCCAGTGCTGTTGGCTGGTGCATGTGACCACCCTTTAGCAGGAGGCTGTTGCCAGACAGTAGTGGCCTCTTCTGGGCCAGGAGGTGATTACCCACCTATCTCATCTGGAGAGGGTATCAAGAGCCCAGCTGACACGAGCATGTGCTGAGTGAGGAGAGGCTGGTGAGAGGCTGGATCACAGAATCCCAGTATGGTGGGGGTTGGAAGGGACCTCTGGAGATCATCTGGTCCAACCTTCTGCTCCAGAGCAGGGGGCCCAGGATCGCAGTGTCCAGGCAGGTTTGGAATCTCTGCAGAGAAGGAGACTCCACAATCTCTCTGGGCAGCCTGGGCCAGGCTCTGACACCCTCACAGCAAAGCAGTTTCTCCTCCTGCTCACATGGAACCTCCTGGGTTCCAGTTTGTGCCTGTTGCCCCTTGTCCTGTCACTTGGCACCACTGAAAAGAGTCTGGCCCCATCCTCTCGACACCCACCCTATAGCTCTTGCTCAGCATTGACAGGGGTCACTGCAGTCATCCCTGGGTTCACCAGCTCCTCTGTACTGGTGCGTATGGCTGGGCAAAGGGCTTATGATCTTGGCTCCCGGGTTAACCCATTCCTCTAAGCCTGTGGCTTCCATGTTTCAGTGAGACCCAGAAGAGCAGCCCGAGGCAAGCAGAGCACAGCCATGTACTCCTTGAGGCAGGGAAGACACCAGAGGAAGAAGCCATCGCTGCACCCTGCGCGGGGACCCCGGCAGCGGGCTGCACCTGTCAACGGTGCCGACATCGATGAGCTGGTAAGAGCCAAATCGCTCCCATCGGGAGTTACAAACCAAACAGATGTCACCTTCTGTCCCTTCCCGAAGAAACACACGGAATCATATTGTGAAACCTGGGCTGGGGGTGGGTTAACAAAGGAGGCGTCTCCTTGAGATCCTGGTACAAGCAAAGCACAGATATGCCAGGCATCTTTCCCCAGCCGCTCTCACACATTGTCCCCCTTGAGTAGCAGGCAGCCTGCAGCTTGTTAAAGGGTTTTAAATAGTATCCATATGTCTCTGCAGAGAGCTGGGGGCGCTGAGGGGGTCCTGGATGGTCAGAGAATGCCAGCAATGTTGGACCCTTGCTCCCCAGCCTTGGCCATTTTCTGACAGTTGTTGTCCGTATGGTCACTCCCTAACCTCCGGGACACAATTTGGCTGGTTTAGGTTTCACTTGACATTTAAAGAATAAAACCGTGTGCTCTGAACAGAGCGATCTGGTGTGTGCGTGCTAGGTGGGGTGGAGCTGCAGCGTGCTGTCCCATTTGTCCTGGGGAGGGACACACCACAGGGGACATGCGAGGATACTCCGGCCCCATGGCCCCGGTCACAAACCTCTGCTAGATCTGCTAACTGACCAGCACTAGCGCTGGTGGATCCTGTCTCTCTTCTTGAGCGGTTTTAATCATGGGCTTTGAGCTCACTGCTTTTTATGCTGGGTACAGGTGAGCTGCCTGGTGGATCTGCAGCGTCCCTTTAGCTGGTCTGCATTAGAGATTGGAGGGCAACCAAACCAGCGAGGCTGGCATGGGCTGCCACAGGCAGCTTAGAGGGATATTCAAGTGGGGAGAATCTCACTGGAACAGCTGGGTCAGGCTCTCTGACAAAACACTGACTTGGGGAAGAGGACTCTTGTAGGACTTACCATTTGTCCTGGGAAGGGACCGAAGCTGGCTCAGGAATAGTGCCCCATGTTATGGAGCCTTCCCATCATCTGACATACACTGAGCAACGCTGCGCTCAGAGCCGAGAGGATGTCCCTGTGCTGGTGCTGCCCTGCTGCAGATCCCCGGGCAGATGCTCGGTGACCCTGCGTGCGGGACAGCCGTGCTCGTGCTATCGGCCGCTCCCTGCTATTTACAGGGGCCTGCTTGGCTCCACAGCATCAGTGCAGCAGCGCAAGCTCATTCTCCCTCTGCCTCTCACGTGCTGCCTGCCAGGGGCTCAGAGAAGGCAGGGAGGGGGAATTCACACACCCCTGCTCGCTGTCATTTATTCTTTGGCTGCTTGTTTTGACCATGTTGTCTTTGAACCTGTCTTGAAAAAGCTTACTGCCCCCAGAGGAAAGGCAGGCTGCTCGCAAGCTATTCCCACCAGAGCTGCTGGACGGGGCTCCCGTTCGGCAACTCAAGCTGCCGCTGCACGTCTTGGCTGTTACCATCAAAGGTCCTGCAGCAGAGCAGTTTGCCTCTTGATTATTGTGGAAGACGGCTGCGTTTGAAAGACAAACTTTATTTCGGCAGCAGTTCTGCGTATCCCCAACCGTTGAGACAAGTAGCCCGTGAGCGAGAGGATTGAAAAGAAAAGCTCTGCTAAGAACCAGCTTCTTTGGCCTCAAAACTGTTTGCTGAACACTAAAGCCCTTAGTGGTTCCCTCCTTTTAACAGCGTCCTTTGTGTGGGCAGGTCCTTCAAACAAAGAAGACGGCACGTCGCCAAAACCTCGAGTTGCAGAAGTGTGAGGAAATCCTCAGCAAGCTGATCAAGTACCGCTTTAGCTGGCCCTTCAGGTGAGGGCAGGTGGCCTCCTCCTCCTCCTCTGTGGGTGCAGGACTGTCCACAGGCACTGTGCAGGTGTGGGCTGGCCATGCTGCAGTCCTGCCGGATCCCCTTGCTGGCTGTGAGACCGGGGTTTCAAAAGCAATTTAAGGATGGGAATAAAGGGAGTGAAGCTGCTCCAGAAGAAACCACCACGCTCTCAGTCCTCTGGGGGACTGAAGAGGTGGGGCCCTTCTGAGGTGGTGTAACAGGGTGGTGGGCTATGGGCTGAAGAGGGGCCGCTGGGTGGGTGCTCTCTGCAGCCCCCCGGCTTTGCAGGGGGCTCTGTCGGTGGTGTGATGGACAGAAGGTGGCCGTACCTGCCACATGCCAGTCCCCGTGCTGGACCAACCCTCTCATGGACAGAAGGACAAGCTGCTGTCCTTCCCCTCACCGTGCTGTGGCTGCTGTGGGGCTGACTCATCTGCAGCGCTGTCGGGGTGCTGCCTGAGCTCGCTGCGGGGTTGCGGGTCGGGGCTGCCGCTGGAGCGAATGGGGTGGGGGTGATTCTGGCTCCCTCCAGCTCCCCGCTGCCGGCGGCCAGGGCCGACATTTTCCTCCTATCTTTGTGGCTCTTCGTTCGGCAGGGAGCCAGTGACCACGGAGGAAGCCGAAGATTACTTTGAGGTCATCAGCAGCCCTATGGACTTCCAGACTATGCAGAGCAAGTGCTCTTGTGGCAACTACCGCTCGGTGCAGGAGTTCCTCTCCGACATGAAGCAGGTGTTCTCCAACGCCGAGCGCTACAACCAGAACGGCAGTCACGTACTGTCCTGCCTGGAGAAGACGGAACAGTGTTTGATTGACATGGTGCACAAACACCTGCCTGGCCACACGTATGCGCGCAGGAAACGCAAGAAGCTCTCTGCCGGGTGCCAGGAACTGGAGGAGCAGGAAGGGGACAGTGAGTCAGAGCCCCTTGAACATTCCCGGGGGCGGAAAAGGAAGAAATGAGGGATGGGGAGACTAGGGGGAGAGCCGGAGCTGGAGCAGGCTGCCTGGTGCTGCCGGGCCGCAGGATGGGTTGTCTGGAGGGAGCTGGGAAGCAGCAGGCACTTCTCTATTAATCCAGCCTTCCCTTTGGCCCGTCCTAGTTTTATTTTTTTCTGCAATTTCCTCAAGCATTTGGTCATCCACGGAGCGAGCAGAGATGACTGACTGCTTCCTGCGAAATCCACAGAGCTCCCGACGAGTCTGTCCTGCTAGAAGGGGAAGGTGGGAGGGCAAGGGGAAGGCCTGGCCAAAGCCTGGCTGGGCAGGGGAGCACTGAGCCAACTCCAGCTCGGGCGCTGTCGGATGAGCCGCTTCCTCCCCTCCGCCAGCAGCCAGCGCCGGAGCGCGGCGGGATCTCTGCTGTCTGCTGCGACGGGAAACCGGCCTTGAGCTGGGGCTGGGAGGGATCGGATTGCTTCACGGAAGGACTGGGCACCACCAGGCCAATGGGCTACTAGTTCTTGTATGTATATATTTATATGGTGTTCATTTGGAGCCCCCACTGAGGGGCTGGGTAGGGCGAGCAAGCACTTACATTTACGGAGCTCCGGCTTTCACCAGCATCCTAACACAGTTGGCTTGGAGGTGCTCTCGTTCTGCTCCCCTCTCTGTCTTCTCGGGGAGCAATCTCTGGAGGTTGAGCTCCAAAGAGGGTGGTTCTGAGCTCAGCCCTTGACGCGTACACGGCGAGGAGGAGGCCGTTAGCTTCCCTGCTCACCTTAACCAGCACACAAATCCTGTAGCCCTTTGGATGCACCCAGTGCCAGAAGCATACCGGAGAGCGTGGCTTTCTGCATGCCCCGTAAGGAGCTCCAGGGCAAGGGGAGCAGCAGAAACATGTTCTGTGTAACTTTTTAAATTAATTTTCTAGTTAAAAGTGGCTCGTTTCTAGCTGTGATCTTGTACAAAGAACACCTGTAAGATACCGTTGTCTTGCTTTGGCACATGTACAGTTTATATGAAATCGTGTTTGCTTTATATTCCCCCTCCCCCTTAAAACTCATTTTCCTACCAGTAGCTGGAGTTACACCAGGGGAATTATCGGCTGGGGGGGGGTCTCCCAGCCCCTCTCTAGCAGAGCTCTCACCATGCTTTATAGAAACACCTTCCCTAGCTCACCTCCCGCGCACTCCCCCAGCACAGCTCCCCTCCCTCCTGTGGGGAGGCTGCTCTGCGGCCGCCCCAGCCCTGGGTCCTGCCGCCCACCCCAGATACTGGCTTTTCTCTAAGAAAAGGAGGGGGTGGGGGGGTGGGTTTGGTTCGGTTTGGTTTTTTCAACACCTCTCCATCATGACAGGTTTTGATGATATAATCAGGGCTTGAACTTTTTATTCTAGAAGTCGTCAATTTGGAACAAACCAGCCCCAGGGCTGCTTTACACAGGTTTTGTAACAGAAAAAGCTAAAGCAGCTGTTGCAGCTCTTGGGATTTGAGAAGAAAAGAATCATCAATTAAAAATTGCAGCCTAGTTTGGTGAACTTTTTACAGTTTTGCTTTGGGGTTTTGTTTGTTTGTTTTGTTTGTTTTTAACAGGAATTCATTTTCTATTCTGGACTGGCGATGGCTGCAGAGACCAGGCAGGTTTCCAGCCCCTTCCCTCTGCCCCTCTCCCCAGCCTCAGCTCCCTGCCCCACAGAATAGCACTGACGTTTGTATTTCGCACGTCCCCTTCAGAGGCTTCGTTTTGTCCTGTTCACAGAGAACGTTTTCCGCAGGTCCCTACACAGTGAAACCTTTGGAACTGTTCCTTTTTTTTTTTTTTTTTTTTTTTTTTTTTGTTATTAAATGCTTTCCGGGGGGGGTGGGAGGGGGTAGAGTGCGCGATCTTGAC
>JAAGNO010026770.1:82873-123457 GCA_033439905.1 Ceryle rudis | reverse complement strand
TTCCTTTCCTTTCCTTTCCTTTCCTTTCTTTCATTTTTCCCTTTCTTTCTTCCCTTTAATCCTTCCTCTCTCTTCCCATATCTTTGAGGTCTCAGTGGAAAGGAAAACTTTACAGACCTGAGCAGTTCAGGTCCTAGGAGGTGGAAATCTCCATGCTCAGCTAACCTCATTATAGCAGGTTAAACCCTCTGCTATGCTCATTTAAATTCTAACGTAAAAGCATGACCCTGCTTTCTAGAGCTCACTGCACATCACTCCCTCCTGCCCTACCTAATCTGCATTTGTGCTGCCCCATTTATTTGAAATAGCTCTTGGTGCCACCAAATCATGTCCTACCTGTCACTCTCAAAGTGTGGCTTTGGTCTGAAATCGATACTGATGGTATTTTACTTAGGTAATCTGTTCAGCACTAATAAGAAGGAGGGTCCCTGAGTTCTTTTCTTGGGCGCCAGTGGAGCAGTTTGTATGTCCCTCATTCATAGCCAGTGGTTAGTGAGGGTGTTGCAGAGGCCTTTGCTGGCTGACCAGATTGTATACCTGGTTTAATGGGATTTAAGGAATCGCTGATGCTTCTGAGAGGAACCTGTCCTGTGTTTCTGATCTCAGTGGCTTGGAATAGGAGAGCTGCGTGAAGCTTATGGCTTTTGTCTTTATATTCCAGATGCTCGGTGGCTTGGACTTCTCCTGTGTATAAAAAAATCTGAATTCCAGTCTGAGGATCATATGCAAAACTCTTGCTTTTCAGATAGAATCATAGAATTACAGAATGGTTTGGGTTGAAAGAGATCTTTAAAGATCTACTAGTCAAAATCCCCTGGCATGAGCAGGAAAATCTTTCACTATATCAGGTTGTTCAGAGTCCCTTTGTCCAACCTGACCTTGAATGTTTCCAGGGATGAGGCATCTACCACCTCTCTAGGTAATCTGTTCCAGTGTTGCACTACCTTCATTTTACAAGAAATTTAAGATCCAGGGAAACTTGTAAGTTTGCCTGTTCAGGACACAGAGGGTTTTACAAGGACTAGTCCAAGACCAAATGGCAGACGTTCCCCCAAAGAGAATCACAGGCTTCTTTCTGCTCTCCAATTAGGGTGTGCTTCCTGGTGCTGATTTCTCTAGCAGACATCCAGAAGCACCTTAAAACACCAAGGTGCAATAAGCCACTGAACTCACAGACCTTTCCTGGGCAAGAAGATGAGAGTGAGCAAGCAGATGATGATGTGAGAGATGTTAGCTGTGTTGCTGAATGCAATTCCGGAAGCTGCTGAGATGCTGTGGTCAGGTGGGTGGTATTACAAACCTATCTGGGCTAGAAAAGAGAAACATTTTTCTAGTAAACGAAACATATCTGATAGAGAAAGCACTGAGAATTAATAAACATGCAGCAGAGAACTACCATTTGGGGAAATGCTTTTTGAGGTGAAGTTGTGTCATCATTGTGCTTTATATGTAAGCACCCCATTGCTTCAGAGTTAAGAAGGACAAGATGCTCTCGTGGCAGCTCTACTGAGTCAGTAAACAGGCATGTGAAAGACAGACCTACTGTACCTCAGACTACAGACTGGGTCCTACTGTCATGACAATGTGCTAACTAAGCAGACAGATTCTTCTGAGTGTTGTTTGTTTTTTTCCAGTTCCTGGATGTCCTGCATGGGTTTTGCATGAAGCCCCAAATGAGTGGTGTGAATACTTGTTTTGAGTAAGAGTGCTTTATGCTTTTTCAGTTCATCTCTTTATCGGCTAAACAGTTCAGTGCACTGAATTCCTCTTTCCATAGAGTCTGTGTGCCTTTCTAAAAAGAATTGTAGCTGTGGAGCATTGTGGAGGATAAAACTGACACACACATTAGTATTTTTAGTATTTTGTCTGATGAGGTGAAAAACTGATGTTCCAGAAATCCCTTGGTCATTAGCAATGGTCACAAACTGGAACACAGGTAGTTCCACCTAATCATAAGGAGAAACTTCTTCACTGTGATGGTGATGGAGCCCTGCAACAGGCTGCCCAGAGAGGCTATGGAGTCTCCTTCTCTGGAGACTTTCAAAACCCACCTGGATGTGATCCTATGCAACCTACTGTAGATGACCCTGCTTTGGCAGGAGGGCTAAACTAGGTGATCTTCAGAGGTCCCTTCCAAATTCTGTGACTCTGTTACGCCTTCCCTGGTACAATCTCAGTCCTGAGGATGCTGTGATGCTCTCTAGGAAAGCTCTGTAAACCAAAAATAGTCTCTGTTCCTCTTGGCCCACTGAGAGCATGAACACAATACTTTGAACTGAGCCTGTGAAGCTCTGTGGTGATGAAGCACTTTGGTAGAGCATTTCTTTGCAGAGCACGGGTCCTAAGTAACCATACAGGAGTGCAGTCACTGATTTAGGTACTCTGTAAGAAAGTATAGGGGAGAACACAGAGAGATGGTAGGACCATATGAATTTAAAGTCCTCGATCAAATGCGAGTATCTGGGGAAGACACAGTGAAAAAAAGCAGGGCAGGGAAGTTACAGAAAAACCCATATGAAATGTCTTATGATTATGATTATTATTTTTGCATTGGTTTGCCTCATAAATACAAAGTTTTCTCATCTATGGCAGGCCCCTTTTCAGTCATCTAAGTGAGCCCATGGATGGTGGAGTTTTTCCAGGCTGCCAGAGTGTCTTTCTGCCTGGAGACAGATACTTTATTGTCATGTTACCTTTCAGTAACAAATGATGGTAACCCAGGGTGGCAATCTCAAAAGACCAAAAGAAACTGAGGGCACTTGGATGAAGAATCAATATTGTTTTTCACTTTCTTACAGCAGCCACAAAGGATTACAATTCCTGGGTCAGATGGTGGGCAAAAAAGAAGTTTTCACTTTTTCATTAGTACCTTGCCAGAGGTTGGCTGCCTGTGGTTTTTCAGGGATACTCAGAAATGGCAGATAGCCATCAGTATTTTCTGTGGGATCTCAGTGGAGGTAGGTAACACTCCATCTTTAATCTACACTGAAATGGATTAGAAATGGCAAATGATCTTTCCCAAAGAAAGTGTAAAGGCTTTGCTTATTTAAGAAAATTTCCAAGCAACCTGCCCACCCTCCCTATTCCTCTCCCCCCTTCCCTCAAATTTGAATTGTTTATCTCTGCAGTCTGGGCCAGGGCCCCTCCAAAGACTTGCAGGAGCTCTGGCCGAGGCTGGAGAGGCCACTGATTCTCCACTTCACTGCAGTTTGTTCCCTCTTTGAAGAGCAGCTGTTGCCTTTGAAGTGAACTTTTCTGGGCAAATGAGTATCAATGGATATGGTGAGATTTTGGCTGCAGACAGGCAGCAACAAATTCCCTTCACAGAGGGGACTCTGCTGGCAGAAGGCTTGCGAGATAGAGGTTCAGCTGCTCCACCAGCCACTCCTTACTGAAAATAACACAACAAGTGGGGATGAAGCAGGGGCATAACAGAACTGCTCTATTTAACTTCCTCCTGGCCTGAAGTCCTTGGGAAGGGTCAGCTTCACTGCCCTGCCTGGCACCAGTTCCTCAATCTTTTTGCTACCCTTCTGAGCTAATCTGGAGCTCAGGTAAAGGCAAAATTTCAAGTCCAGGCTAATCTTCCTCCAGTATAGGATGGGGTGACCTGTTGCATAGGTTTTGTCTGTGTTAGAGTGAGCTTATTGGGCAGGGCTGAGTCATTCCAGAGAGGCTCCATATCCTGCAAATGCTAAAATGTCATTTTCTTACCCTTATGCCACCTTTTGTTCCTGGTCTTTTTTTCCTCATTCAATATGTCTTTATTCTCTGCAATATGTCCTTATTTTCTCCTCACTTTTCATCCAACCTGCAACTGACCTCCAAATCCAAAAGCACTCTTGCTGGCAATTTGTGCTAATATTCAGACTATTCTCTGTCACTCTTGAGGATCTGGCATGCGTCCCCCTGCACCTGAGTGGCTACCTCTCTCTGTGAGGGAGATGGCACCACCACTGCAGGTAAACTTACTAGAGTCTGGGAGTGAGAGCCTGACTTGTCATGTTAGGTGCTTAAATCCCAAATGTCTGTCCTTAAAACTCTGGGTCATCTGTCACCCATGTCTGAAGGTGCCTCAAGTTCACCAGTACCTACTTTATATGTGATAGTATATCAAAGTCTGCCCAGAAGTCCTGAGCGTGGCTGACTAGCTCCCACAATACCCTCCTGCAGGTCACCCTCTGTGACATTTCTGGGAGATGCTGGACCAGGTAGGCATGCTATCTGCACCCAGATATTGGAGATTCATAGTGTGCTGTCACTGATGGCTTTGTCCTCAGAGAGAGCATACAGGGCTAGCTGCCTACCTGCAAGGGGATGTCTTTCTACAGGCCTAAATGCTGAGGCAGGCAGGGTGAAAGGCATACTTTTCTCATGAAGATTTCTGTATTGCCTGGCTCAGGCAGCTTCAGCCTCTCTGTAGGCACGTAATTCCCCTTACAAATTAACATGAGAGTATAGGTACCTGTTTCACACATTGCAAATACTGCTAGAGGGGAAAAGAATGAGAATTTAAACACTTGGGAAGGGAAAGTGTCACTCTGTTATTTAGCTGGTAGGATCATAAACGATGGAAAACATGGATCTATAATACAAACTTTCAGGCAGGTTGGGGTATGGATGTATATGGCTGAATATTGTACACTTTGCTGGGAGTGACAGCCCTTTGGAAAGTGAAACCTGGAACCTGCTGGGTGACTTCACTGATTTTTGGATTTGCTTTATATGGGGAGATTGCTAAAACAGACTTGTTCATGGATGTCAGGCAGTTCACACTACTGTGTTTTTATGCAAGTGTTTCACAAGCACTGGAATAATAGAGAAACAAAGCAGTCTTCACGACCACTCAAATTTGTCTTGACTAAGCACATCATTGCTGAATAAAGTATACATGTATTGTTTTCAGACAGATGTAATCCCTCTGCAGACTTCAGGGTAATTTAATCTCTTGACATGACTGTGCAACTCCTGTTATTTTTAGGCACATACATTAAGAGAAGAAAAGGTCCATTTAATCTGAAAACATATTAGCAATTTTTCCTGCTTTCACAAATCTGTACTGGGTACTACAGGGATTAAACTGAAAGTCGTTAACATATGATTACTATTTGATGGCCAAAATGAAGCTGTTTCATACCCACTCCCTACCAGCAGATACGGCAGTCAGTTGCTACTCTTTGTATCAGCAAAGATTAAAAACTCATTGCAAATTGTAGAAAGTCATACCCAGATTCTTTGCTGATACCAGCTGTCTGCAATCTGTATGCATGGTGGACTGGTGGGCATGTGGGTGAACTGGTAGGGAGGAAGGAAAGGCCTGAGGTTCTCTCATGCTGATAAGAAAAGTGGTGTGTTAATGCCCTCCTTGATGATGCCTGAGGATGCTGAACTCGGCTGACTCCTGTCGATGGTGTTTCAGCCCAGAGGACTGTCACTGCCAGCTCCCTGCTCTCCTTCTCCTCTCAGCCTCCCAAGTCACTCAGGACAAGTGACAATAGAGCCTGTCAGGCTACAGGATGGAACTGGTGGCTGTGAAGTTGACCCAGATTGATCAGGCTCTAAGTCTTCTCTGACTCAACAGGGAGCTCCTGTATCACTCACTATGATCCCCATGCAAAGCTGTTTCCCTCCCCATCTCTAAAGGGGAGATGGGGTTACTAAAATCAAAGCAGTTTCCACAAGGAGGTGAGGATTTAGTTTTCTTCTGAATATTCCTAGCAGTGTTATCCAACAGGAGTTGGGATGTGATGAAACACAGTAAGTATGTTGTTAAGGCCTCCACAGACTCTTTCAGGCTTAGCTTGGGTGGGAAGGTGAGGTTATGTGTGGCATATCCTCTCTGAGAATGAATAGGGAAAGGCGAAGACGAGGGACAAAGTGAGAAAAAACATTAAACTGCTGTGGTTTATGGGGTGGACTGTTGCATCTAGCAGGAGATTGTTGACTGTTTGTTGAAAAACCTCGTATTTGCTTTGGATACCACAAGTCACTGGGTTGTGATGAGTGCTGTGAGTCATGCTCCTCCTTGCAGTGGAAAACAGGGATTCATCACCATGGTGCTGTGCTCCTTGCTTGGGTGCACAGCAGGGTGGGCTGCCTTTTGGGAAACAGGGAAGGTGACAGAAGGCAGGAGGTGTGGAGTCCTTCCTCTCCAAAGAGTATAGGAAAGTGTTTCTGAAGTGTGTGTCTCTCTTCCATCGTTGGTTCTGAAGAGAGCTTTGTTGGAGCCTTGAAAAAGTGGTGTTCTCGACTTCTTGTGTGCTTGTGTTGCTGTGGATACAGGGCTCTATTTTTGTGCCTCTTGCCAAAGTTTTGCCTGCATCTTGGAGTGCCTTAAATGCATTTTTTGGATTTGGAGTCCTGAGAAGCTCAAAGCATTGAAGTTGTGGTCTCAGTGGGAATTTAGAGCAGGCTTATCATGATGATGACTTCCTCTGCTGCCTCTTGCTTTGGCAGAACAAAACCAGGTGGTGGTTTCTTTCAGTTTATACAGGAGCGATGCCTTTGTCAGCAAGAGATGTTGCATCTCCCTTTCTTTGGCCTACACGTAGAAGCCCTCTGTAGAACAGAGAATAATGCCAATAGCTGATTGGAGGGCTAGAATGCAGGTCACTGTGGACCTACACTGTCAGCATACTACTGATTCTCACCCCGAATGCACAGAGTGCACAAACCACATTTGCCTCTCTTTTTTCCTCAGACCACTCAAGAGTTAACCCCTCATTTTCTTTCTGCTGGAAGCATAGACCTGTGACAGCTCCAGACATGAGCATGGGTAAAGATCATCACTGAGCATACCTAGCAGGGCAGAAGGACCTCTGTGTTAGGTGGTAGTAACCTATTAACTCCTTCCTTTACATTAGGGACAAGAAATTGTTTCTGTGCTGAGGGACAAATAAGTCTTTTGAGCACCTTTGGTCTGCTGCACATTAACACATGCCTTAGTGTTGCCCAGTAAATGGTGGAATAATAATAATGCGGTTACAGGCCATCTGAAGTGAAGTTGTGGTCTGTACCTGTCCCCGTGGGCTGCAGTCTCCTGCCTCCTGTGAAAGAGCACGGGGCTAGTAAAGAGATGGTGTGTGGTAAGAGAATAGGTGTATTTAAGGAAATGGGGTTTAAATGAGAATTTAATTACTCGGTTTTGGCCTTGTATCTGAGCAAGAATAACATGAAAACTTGAAATTAAGCACTTGTTACATTCCAATACAGGGAAGAATGCCTCCAGTATTTGAAATAATTCGAAGATAAATAGAATTAATACTTAACATATAAAAGAGGCAGCTAATGTTTTGACAGACAAGCCTTCTCCTCAGAGCCAAGAACATGCATTACCTAAAGGAGGAAAATCCTCATTTGTACTGAAGGTTGCCAGGAGTCATAATTAAAGAACAAAATTAGTCGAGGCGAGGATGGAATGAAGTGTAAAAAGATTGTTGCTTCTTAGATAACCATGCCGGCATTACAGAAGGAGCATGCAGCTTTGAAGATATTTTTTCTTCTCAATCTGTCCCTGTGTCCATCTAAAAATATACAGCAGGTTCCCTTACAGTGAATATAAAAATAAAAATAGAAATGTCCCACTGAGCAAGCTATTCCACTACAGGTGGAAATTAGCCTGCTTGCTGCCTGTTGTGTAGAGTCTCTGATGTCTAATTAGGGATGAGGTGTTTTCTTTTGCTATTTTAGTGAGTCCATCACTTGGGGCATCATTAATGTTTCTTTCCTCTCCTTTGCCATCTGCTTGCAAAAAGTGCGAGGTTTCATACTGACTTGGATACAACTGTGCCTCTGTCACATTTGAAGGAAATTTTCTAAAGAGTTGAAAAGCTCCTGGGAGACGGAAGGGGAAGGGCAGATAACCAGAGACATACGTACCCACCCACATGCTGTATGGTTGCATAAGGCTCATTTCTTCAGGAAACTAGCCTGAAATTTTGCAGAAGATGGGCTATTCTGGTATTATTAATGCAGCACACTGGCAATGGTTGCTCATATGTTCCCATAAGGCAGGGAAGAGTAGATAACAGGAGTGTCATGGTCAGAGAAACAGTTAACTGGAAAGGAAAAACTGAGGTATTTTTCTGTCGGAGAAGAACAGCTTCTCACTTGGATATATGAAACACACAGCCTCCTCCACTTTATGTGCCTTTCATAGCGGCAAATGTGTAAATCTTTTCTTCTAGAAAGGAATCCAGATGCTCACTTCAGTTTGAGTGAAGATAAAATGGCTAAATTTTTTCTTCCTGGAACATCAGTAGAAATGCCACCGAGGGATTTTGGCTTGTTGTTTTAGATAGAAAATTGCAGAAGTCCTCCCATTTTTTCCTCTTTTGACGTTGGACCAAAAATACATTCAGCAGTCATAAGCTGTGGCATATTAATAGAAAGATGTTCTCTATAAAATGTCCACTACTCTTAGGGGCAGATGTATACTCTATAATCCACGATTTCAAAGGCTAAGGTCACCACCAAACATGTCAGCCCACCAGGATATCATAACACATAAATTTCATAATCAATAGCACATGTTTTCCTCCTTTCTTTACCAATTAATGTATTTTTAAAGTAGTGAGCTTGTCTTAAATTGTTGCAGTCATGTTGGATGACAAAACACATCTGAAGGAGGAATAAGCAAAAAAACAGTTTTCAACTAATCAGTAGAAGACTGGTATTTAAGATGTTCACATGAATTCTTCCTTGTGCCACATTCAGCAAGTGCACACAAGCATCAGCTATACTGCCAGTTCTCCCTCATGGCTTCTGACGTTTTTATTAATCCTTTAGAAAAATGAATGTAGGTACTACCAGAAGATACTCTGGGGTTTTTATTTGTTTGTTTGTTGGGTTTTTTTTTTACTTCATCTCAGATTTCTAACTTGTTTCTGTGCCAGCATAATTCTCCTCATAAAACCATCTCATTGTCCTTTAACTCCTTCGTTCTTCTTGCAGGTCCTGATTAGAGCGTTCTTCTAATTTTGAATGGGATTAGGTCCAGAGGATGAGATAGTGACTGATTTATATCAGTTGATGTGATATTTCCTGCTCTCACCATGATGTTTTTGTGTAAATTAGGTATTTCTTTGTCAAGGCAACAGGCTCATCTCTTTACACTGTTTATTCTTCCTATCGATTTATTTATTAAAGTATAGGTATTTTTGTCTGAATTGGGAAACTCAGTGGTCACTTGTAAGGATAGTTCCATTAAATTAGTAGGTATACTTACTCGAATAGGGGCTTATTGGTGCAGCCTGACTTAATTTCTGTTTCCTTGCCATAAGTATCCAGAGCAGCATAAGCAATATTTCAGGATGTTAATACCAGATATCATCACATGGAAACACATTTTAAAAAGCATGTAGAAAATAGAGTCAAGCACAAGCTCGTTTTCATTCTTGATTTCTTAACTGTTGCAGGATTGGCTTTGTGACCTTCACTTTCTGCTTAGGATTTCTTGGATATACAGTTAATATTCTTAAATTAGAAAAAGTAAAAGAGAAACCAAACTCCCCAAAAGCAAACCTCTTCTGGATTTGAGCTACATGAATGATCTTCCCAAGTCCCAGCCTGGCTCATCAAAAAATTTCCCAGAACATATTTCCTAAGGTACTCGGTGATCTCTGGAGGTCTCTTCCAACCCCTAACATTCTACGAGTCTATGATTCTAAGGTAGCCGGAGAGGCATCAGGGGCAGATTTCTCCAGGCTAGTGCCTCTCTGGAGAGATCCTTTAAAGAAAACCTAACACCCCAGTAGGTTTTGCTGTCTGTGGGGGTGAGAATCAAGGAACCGGTTCTTGTTCCAGAGGCATATGTACTCTTAAGAAATAGTCCCATTCCTTTTGTGTACTTGTAGCAATGGTTGACCACTGCTAATGGAAGATATGCTGTACAATGCTTGACAAAAGCAGAAGCTAAGCATAAGTAGGAAGGAGATTAGTAGTCTTGGAGGATTTGCTTCTCTAGCAATGGCTGGTTGGCAGCAACCGACCTTTTGTGAGCTAGAAGCTTTTGGAGAGCCTAGAGCTTGGGAAGGTGGCCCCCTCATAGCTTATCCATAATTTCTCCCCATCCCTTGATTCAAATGAGACTTATCCCTTCTTTCCCTCATGGTCCAGGCTCATGGATGAAGCACATAGGTGGAATTTTCAAACCCTATAAAGTTTCCCCTGAACCTGCACTGACTGAGGTTTCTGGGAAGCTTATAATGTGGCTGATTTACATGAATTCACACAGGGGCAGCAGGAGGCCTGGTTTTGACTGCACAAATGCCAGTGTTCTTTTCCAGTCTGTGTCGCCACTACAGGATCCCCCAAACAGCTCGTTTCATGCAAATAGTCTGTAACAGGGCAAAATGTGTTTTTCTCCTAGCCGTGTGCTGAGAAGTGACTGAACCATTTTGCTGAAGCTTTCCCAAAAACCACTTAGCCTGGGGCAGACAGCACACATGGAAAACATCCAGCCCAAACAGCTGAAATTTGGCAAAGCTGAACGCAAACCGAAACCCATTCTTCTCATGGAAAAGTGTTTGATGACCTCTGATAGGCAGAGTCCCTTTCTCCACCTAGCTGAGACACACAGGTAAAGTACGCAGCTTACCATCTGCGCCCATAAGCTTGGCTGTATGTACTTGGAGCAGCAAATTTTATGTATAAAAATATGCACCCTTCTCTATATACATGCTGCATAGCTCCCTGCTACGCAGGATTCCTGGCTGCAGATCAGTTGCATCACTCCCCTGATGTCATCCTGGCATATACCACCTCCAGCATTCTTTACCCAGGCGAACAGTGTAGTCCAAGATTGTTTTTTCTCTCTCTTTTTTTTTTCCCTCTTTTATTTTTGCCCTGGTTTGTTGCTGTCACTGCAGAAAATCAAAGTCAGTCTCACACATTTGTCTCTGTTTTTCATTTTGTTTTGCTGCAAAAGTTAAAAGCTTTGGAAGGACTTTCTTCAGCACAAGTGAGGAAGCAGCTGTTTACCATGAAAAAAGCCCATAAGTTTGTGCTTCCTGAGCTAGGAAATAGCTGCCGTTACCACCACTATGGTTTCTTTAGACATTTCTTGTGGCCTGGGAGATGACTTGCTCTGACACTGTGGCACACGACGCTGAAGGACGACACTGGAGTGGGGAAGGGAGACTAGGTGATGTCATGTGGCCGTGACTCACTAGAAGTTATTTTACAAAACCTTTACTGAGACCGTATGTCCAACAGTCCATGCCAAGCCCTGTAAGAAATCTACCCTGTGTTATAGTTTCCTTGAAAGAAGAGTGGAAGGAGCAATTGCTGTGGGAATGGTGGTTAGCAAAGCCTGTGAAACTGGTGGCTGTGCCATGAGGATGGGATGTTTTGCTGTTTGTGCAAAAGTCAAGGGGGCAAAACCACTGTGATCTGCTGTCACTGCTGACACAGTTAAAAACAGTCTTGTGTCCTTTTTCTAGGTAAACGGTACTCAGCAAAGGTGCTGCAGGTGACCCTGGCACTGCATGTGCACAGGAGGTAGGTCCCCATGGGAGGTTTAGCCAGACCTCCTGCAGTCAAGGGCAAGTCATTCTGGGAAATGGTCTTTACAAACATTTCCTCCTCTTTGCACAAGCAGAAACACAACACAGGAAGGGTTGCTCTCATTTCCCAATTTATGCCCACTTGCTTCCCCATCTACGCATCAGCACCGATGGTCTCCCACGCCTCTCTGCCAGTGCTCTGTGGGCTGTAGCAGCATTACATGGGGTGGTGCTGAGCAGGCACCAACACAGAGGATATGTAAGAAGGTTGATCATAGCAGTAGCTGGATCTCTCGGTGTTGGCCCCTGGTACTGAGAGACAGGCACATCAGTAGTGGCAGACAGATCAGACCTTTTTGGTGCCCAAGGCATTCACTTGCTGTGAATTTGCAACAAGCAATAGTTCTCTTCACGTGCCCATCCTCATGATAGTCCTTTGAGGTCTTTATTTATAATGCAGGAGTATCACAAAATGTAACCACTTGCCCTAGGTGGTTGGGAGCCAGTTGCCTGCAGTACTGCCTGGTCCAGATCAAAGGATCATCCCCTTCCCTCAACACAGTCAGAGGGTGCTCTGCAGCATGGGTTCCCCACAGCTGCCCACGCTGGTCCCATCAGCCATGCCTAGAATGAGATGGCCTCTTTCCTTGTCTTGGTCTGGTGCCACTGCTGAAGTATGGCCATAGAAGAAGACTGGGCAGGGAGGCTGGGGCAGGATGTACATACCTGCGCTTGGCACGTATGGCCTAACATCATGGATTTCCAAGTGTGTGTTGGGCTGTGAAACCTGTATCAAGAGCTGTGTAGGCATTTAAGATGTCTCCATATATGATGTTCTGTGTGTGACCTCCTTTGAGTGATGCTTTGTGGGCATGTATGGCAATGGGGAAGGCAGGCATCTGCCACAACTGTGGGACTCGCACTGAGGGCCAAAGACCTGTTGCCTGTAAGTTATTTTTGAGGCTGTGGAAGGAGCGTCACTGGGAAAGGCTTTGAGGCACAGTCTCACCTGCTCTAGGCTGGTGTTTTACCTATAGCCTGTTCTTCATTCTTAGAAGGAAGAAGTCTCTTCCTGCAGTAGGGTATGACAGAAAGGGCGATATAAGCACATGTCTCAGAGACACAATTTGGTGTAGTCTGATTTAGTAACTCCAACACTATGGCACCTGCAAGCAGGAAAGCAAGGAGAACCAGCTGTTGTTTCATCTCACTTTTCTTCTGCTCTGCCCATGAGACCTGGCTTTCCTTAGAAGTTGCTCCTTGCATGCCAAGTTCTACAGGAGCAGCAGGCACATTTCACCTTGAGGTCCAGTGACCCATCCTGTAGGAAAAACACTTACCATTTTCCACAGAAAATGAGGTAGCAGTGCTAGACAGTGACTGCCACAAAAGTGTCATTGAGGGGCTTGGGATCACTGTTCTTTCCACACTAGGGTAGCACACAGGAGTGAAGACCACCTGTGCAGTGGTGTAAATCAGCCAGGCCCATGTAACCAGTATGAGCCATGCTGGCTTACATCAGCTCAAAGTCCACCCTGGGAAGCTGCCATCCTGCAGCACACACTTAACATCCTTCCAGTGATCGCTTGCACAAGGTGCCAAGACTTGCCGTGTGAGGACTTTAGACACCTGCGAGCAGCACGGCCGGCACAACACTTTGTTTCAGCTTCCACTTTGTGTCCCTCTTAGCAGGGAAATCTTTCTCTTGAAACTGAACTTTCACAATGAATGTGCATTTGCTGAGATAAGGTTTGCAGGATAATTTTGTTTCATATACTGTGAAGTATATTTCTCAGTATTTCCTTTCTCTCTTCAGTGGGGGCAAGGGGGTGAAGTATTCTATGTGGAAAAGAAACATAATAGTTACTTCCCCCCACTCCCAGAAGGTCCTGGTGACAAGTCCTTGAAGGACACAGAAGTAACTGCTTGACAAAGGGAACCCAGGAGACCAGGTTTGGGAAACCTTCTGGAGCAAGGGGAGAATACAGGAAGAAAAGGCTTTTACATAGGAAGTAACAAATTAGCAGGTCCAGAAGATTGTCTGGGGGGAGAGAGGAAGCCGGGAGTGTGTGTGTGTGTGTGTGTGTGTGGCTGGTGCATTTACAAGCTGCTCTGAACAAGGGGCCGAACTTCCTGGGAAGCCATTTGGGGTTAGCCAGTGATCCCATCACAGCTGTGCCTCCGGCTCAAAGACAGCCTGGGTGCACAAGGGATGATGCCTTTTCCCTGGGGGCAGTTCATGCTGTCCCTTGCTGTCTGGACATTTTACATTGCTGGCTAATTGCGAAGAGAAGGTTTCCTCCTTAGTTTCCTCTCCTGATGTGCTTGCAGCGAGGGTCTCAGTAGGGTGCTGAAGTCTTTCCTTTCTTCGCGGGGCTGGGAGCCTGGACCATGGGCTCAGGCTGAGCCCCCTACACCCCTGAATGGAGAAGTAGCAGGGGACAAATGAGGAAGTGGTGGGTTGAGCAAAAACTTTGTGCTATAGAAATCTTTTTTCCAGAAAACCGGGGAAGGGGGTGGGGCGGGGGAGGCAGGGCACCAGCCTCCCCATTGCAGTAGCAACATGTTTTCATTGTGATGCAAATATCTTCATGTAATTTGGGTCAGGTTCAGATTCACCCAGTTCTTGTGGCTGGAACTGAAACCAGGATGTCCTCACTTTTGCTCACAGTTCTGAGTGCTCTCCTCTTTTGTTGTGATCCCAGAGCTTGTTTAGTGATGGGGCTTCTTCCATGTGTCTGAGGAGCTGCCTTTTGGTGGAGCATATCACTGATCTTAGTCAACTAGGTGGTCGCCATGCTTCTCTCTCCCTCTCTGGTGGCTTTTTTGTGATCTCAATAGCTTTTCTTTTTCCTCAGAAAGGGCTGGTGGGGATGTGCGTGGGAGCACATGGGTGTGCTATGATGCTATGAGGTTTTGAAGACTGGTTTCGTTCAATCAGAGTAGCTCACACTAATTTTGGGCTAACACTGTCTGCGGCGCCTGAAGATGTAGAAACCAGTCTCGCAGCACCAGATTACAACCGCTGAGATGCTGCCCTGTACAACAGCCTGGACAGCTTTGAAAATAGTGACTTTGCTTCTGGGAAACACAATGTACAGATTTGAACAGGAAATTTACTGCCTTCTTGCACAAAACTTGACTTCTCCTCACCCCCTGCTTGCAGTGAGTCTGTAAATGTTTAAGTCACCTCACTGTTATCCTGTGTGAGGTCTTTGTTCCTCCCCTACCCCACTTATGTTGACCTAGCCCTGCTTCTCTTGCAGCACAGTCAGTATTAAACTCTGGGGGCACAGGGCAAAGGCAGGGCTTGGTCACTTCTCACCTCCCCCCCTCGGAGGGGCTGACTTCTGCTTCTGTCTAATATGGATTAGTGGGGCTCCCCTCCAGTTTCGGGCCCTGGGCAGTCACCTTAGTTGCTCTCTCCTAAATCTAATTCTGTTCTGCTTTGTCCAGATTATAATGCTCCCTGGAATTCATTTTAAATGCAGAGCAGGGTCAGGGGAGGCTTCAGAGAGAGCTTGGATGCTGTTAGGGCTAAGGCTGCGCTAAAGGCACTTCAAGTCTGTTCTGTAGCATTGGCTGTTAAAATCATAGCGACTTCCTGAGCTGGCTGTTAAAAAACCACCTTCAGCAAGCTCTGCAGCTGCTGCTGTCTCTCCTAGTACCCAGGCTCCCAGGCCAGGCTCTGTGCATGACTCCTCCTCTCACTCTTCCCAGCTCAGACCTAAAAGTCTCTGTCCCCACCAGTGGAGGGCCCTTCCCTTGCTAGTTCTCCATCCTGGCCCTAGCCCTCATGCTTCCTGGCCCTAGCCCAGCTGGCAGCTCAACCTGCCTGGGTTCAGCTCTCATTGAGCCATTTTGGTACATTGAGTGGAGACAGAGCACAGTGGAAGGGGCACAAATACCAGTGTCTTGCATTTCAAAATCACCTCTTGCTTTGAAGAGCCTGATCCCCCCCTAAGGACTTTCAAACTTCTGTAAGACAATTTGGTTTCCTTGCACTTAAATGCAGCTTCTCCTGGTGCAAAGTATGGCAGCTACTTTACACTGCACAGGAGACCACTGTGGCAAAGGAGACCTAATGATTGTGCTTGGCTGAATCTGCACAGGGAATCTAGGTGGAGGGAATGTAATTATTGGAGTTTGGCCAGGAAATTGGGAGAAAACACCTGTACTCTTGTCACATGAACCGCGAGATAATAATTTGCAGCAAAGCATATACAGCAGAGCAGTCAGTGTTACATAGGTCACTATCTGGATGTGCAGTTTCATGAGTAATGTTCTGCCCTCTTCATCTGCAGGGAATGGGTTTTTAATTCTTAATACATGACAATTGCATGAGCCAACAATTCCCCTTAACAGGCACTCATAGAGGTATTGGTCTACTCTTATTCTGTAGGGTCCATGGGGAAGCTGTTGGTAAATTGTCCTGAAATAACTCTGGTTTCCTGGGCTTTGGTTTCACTTAGAATTATAGAAAAAAGCAAAACTGGAATCTTGGATCTGTACAGACTGAAACAGTAGAGATGGAGGAATAAGATTTTCTTCATTAGGACTGTATCTCTGCCACCTTTCCTCAGCTGAGACCCTAAGAGGTAAGGGGCTGAGTTTGGATTTTGAGGTGGCAGTGCTCAAGATCCTGAGGTTCCAGTGGATGTGTGGCAAGATGAACTTATCCCCTGTCCAACCTGAGGCTGAATAATGACAATAGATTCTTGTGTTTCTCTATTATTTTGTATCATTCCTAGCCCTTAAGCAGTCCCAAAAGCAACTGATGTGAGAATTTTGCCTTGTTGACCATCCTCTGAAGGACCACTTCACAGTTATTTTAAAATAACTTCCCTTAGAGATGGACATTATAAGCTAATCAGAGAGGGAAAAAAAATATTTTTCCTGTTGTGTTTTTGCAGTGCCCAGTCTGAGAAGTGGTGAGATCTGTAACCTAACTCATATGGGTGTGACTCATATCACAGTACGAAAGATAAATGAGTGTAGCTGATACTGATCCCAAAATTGACATAATTTTGATCAGCTTCAGGATTATTTTTGCCTGACAGCATTCATTCTTGGAGCTGGACTCCTTCTCAAGATGAACAATAGCATTAAATGATGTCTTCATAAGTAAAACAAAAGGAAGAAAAATTCCTCTGCTCACTGCTGTCACTAAGAAAGCAATTAGCTTTTGGACTGGATGGTAGAATTGCTGTGGGAATGAGTGACTGACTTTTTCTTATGGAGGACAGAGTGCTGTGTTACTCAGAGAACATGATAGTGATACAGAAAGTGGCACTAGTTCTTGGAAACAGCACTACTGTTTGTTTTTTTTTCCCCCAACAAATTCAGGAAAATTCAGGGGGATTTCCAAAGAGGAGAATTGTGGCTGTAAAGAATGGTGGCTGTTCCAAACAGATAACTCAATCTCCAAACACAGTGACCCTCAAGAGAAATCATTCTGTTTTCTCCCAGCTATTAGTGAGATAACTATTAACCCCAATGAGGATAAGAGGAACTTCTTATGATGGAATGTTTGCAAACAGGAAAAGCCCATTATGTATTTTCTTAATACCAAAAGAAAAGTCTAATTCTGCTGGGGGCTGGTCAAAGGCTCTCCTTAAATTGGGAGATGAGGCACCAGGCTTGGTGATTTTCTTTCTTTGATCTCTTGAGACCTTCAAGGGTCAGTTGAGTAGGAGGCATCAGGAAACCCCTTGGCCAGGGAGTTGGGAGTCCAATCTCCTGCCACGTGGGGAGACATGGCCCCATTGCTCTGCGCTGTCAGCTCACAAGTGGTTGATTTTATCTTTGTTCCCTCTTGGGTAAGTCATGTCGGATAACTGAAACATCCCAGAGGGGCAAGAAAGCAAGTGCCGTTCTTCCATATTTGCCTAGAAAATGCTGAGCAATAGCAGCTCGGACCTTTCCTGGAAGCTGCTTTCAGTTTCCAGGACTGCTTGTTCTTTGTGAGCTGCTGCATATCTCTGAGGCACACATCTCCTGTGCTGTATGTAAATCTGCAGCAATACGTCCTAGATTCCTGTAAGCTCATACGCCACACCCCCTCCCCCCCGATTAATAGAAATCCTGAGTTCCTTTTTTAGCTTCCTCTGCTGACCACAACTGACGTCATGAGTAAAGTCCCGCCTGCCAGCGTGTGTGCATATGGTCTGCAGAACATGAATGCAAGCAAACCACTTCACAGCACTGTTGTTTTCTTTTGCCCGTTTTTAAATTCTCTCAGTGGAAACTATTAAAGACTGAAAGCCTTTGCTAATAAAATTCACACAGCTGCTGTTGCTGGAGATGAAATCCTAACACCACAATAGGGATTTCCAGGCATGGATGCCCCCTTGCAAAGTGCACAGAAAAGGGCAGCACATTTCCAGAGTGTGGAAAGCCATCACGAAGACATGTCACTGTGTGTTTAGCCTCTGAACCTGTACATGAGCTAGCCTGCGAGGCTATTCTCTGCAATCAGTGCAGGCTTGCAATTTCCTCCTTCAGCCCTATGCCACCACTGAAGCTGCCCTTCCTCCGAGGACTGCTATGGTTTGCAGAAGTCAGATTCAGATGACAATTCTGTCCTGAAAGTGGGGATAATAGAGTTCACCAGAGGCTCACTTTTGGCATGTCAACAGTTGGCCATTTGTCTTCTATTTTCCAGTTGCCTGATAATGAGATATTTTAATGAGAATGATGACACTACAGTGTGGTTCTCCTACAGGGCAAAGGCAAGGCGGAAGAAGACCTCCATTCTTGCATTTGAAGTGTATTCATAATTTTCTGACATAGTGTCCCTTTTCGGAAGAGTGCAGCATGCTGATGCAGCTGGTGGAGGATGTCATGGCATCACGTAGGGGAAGGAATAATCTTTAAAACATGTCCCTAGTCCTGACTATTTGTGTTGATAAAAAATAAATAACTCTAGGAAAACGAAGTAAATATCCCCTCCTCCTCAGTAGGGTTTCCTAATTATTTCAAAATCTGGCCCCTGAACATTTTGTGCTGGTTGTTAGAAACCACACATTCAGAAAGATACTCCTGCAAAGCTTAAGGCTTCTTCTGAAACCCAGAAATGGGCTGTGCCAGATGAGGTCTGAGAGCTTGATTCTGCAGCTCTTGTTCACACAAAGGTTTTAGTCTTGCACCTGTATGGGGTGCAGTGCAATCTCCCATCCATTCAAGCATGATTTGAACAGGGTTCAGTGCTTGGCCCTTCACTGGGTTTATGGGTGAAGGGGTAAAGGGAAAAGAGGACTGAGTGAAAAGAAGTATTCATTGACTTCAGCCAGAGCACGCTTTCTTCCTTGGCTGAAGACTACTTGTTCCCCTAATGATTGACTCCCTACTTGTGAAGTTCATTGCATGAGTTCAAGCTGGTCCTGACAGATCCTGTCACCATCTTCCATCCTTAGCACCAAAACCTCATGTACAGCTTCAGAGCAGCTGTTAGTTATTTACTTACTTGTTTATGAGTGTGTTGGCACGGTTCAGTAAAGTTGGTTATTAAAAATTCAAGCTGGCTCCGGGATTGCCTGTTCAAAGTCACTGCCTGCAAGCTCTGACACCGCTGCTTTTTCACTCAAGGGATGGACCGTGTTTTCTTCTCTTGGTGAATGGTCCCTCTGCTCCCACCGTCTGTCCAGCCTGAATGCAGAAGTCTCTGCTCCATCTCCAACTTTCTTGGCCCTTCACAGGTTACTAGCCCAGCCTGCTCATGCCCAAGCCCTGACAGCCCTGGACATTTTGATTCCCATGAGCCAGTTTCTGTTTTCCTGAGAACAGAGGGCTGCTCAGGTCAAAACATCTGAACTGAATGGAGAGAACTGCCACCTTTTTAGGCCTCACTTTCCTATTGAAGAAGAGGGCAGAGGTTTATTGCATCTTCTTTTCAGCCTTTCAGGGACAAGCTCAGGCTGCTGACAAAGTGCTATTTGGCTTACTGCTAATCTGGCAGAGAGTGAGCCCTGTATATCTTATTTACAGCTGCACTCCTAATTAGTTACTAACAAAAATACATGATAAAATACAGCATGTACTCTGATGGGTTCTGACTAAAGCTGAGCTGAGATACAGTAACGTAAAAAACCTCAAGACTCTGAGCCATGCTGATGATAAATCCCACAGAATACAGAAAATTACCTCCACCCTGGGAAAATCATAAATTTTAAGGTGTTCTCGATGCAAAAAGCTGTAAAGGTAACAAATCAGAGCCAAGACTAGACAAATATTCATAATGTGCAAATAACGAAACCTCTGGATATTGAACAGGCTGGAGCTTGAATCTTTCCCACTGTGGCAACTCCTGCCTAAAATATATAGTTGTGATGACGAAGTCAGAGAATGCTTTGTTTTTTAAATATTATTTTAGAGGAGATGTACATCTTTTCTCATGTTTAAAAATGAATACATGTGATAGACTTGGTTTTACTGTTCTACCTGTTTTGCTGGGTGTTTGCTAGGAGGATGTAGTGAATGTAGAAGGACCCTAACGCTTCTGCGTGTTAACCTTACGCTTCTGTTTTGTTTGGTAACATCCCAGCCCCGTCCTGCAGCTAGATATTCCTACCCGTTTCTACTACTGTCTTGCTTACTGTGACTTGGCTTTCAGGATATCTCAGGCCTTGTTTTTGCCAACATAAAGTGCCCTCTTGAGTTTTATCCCATAGCCTCACCAGGAGGGTGTTCATGAAGGCTGTCAAAAATCCAGTGTTGAGTCCTACTTCTGCCTCAGGGGACTTTGGCCCATCTCTGTCAGGTGAATGTGGTGACACCTGCCTGGGTTTTGGGTGCTCAAGCCTGGGTTTTGGGTGCTCAAGCCTGGGTTTTCTCAGCCCCAGAAATCAAAGCACTTGTGTATCAACCATAGCTGTTCTTCAGGCTGGGAAGTGAGTATCAGATGTCTCAGTCCTAGAGGAGTGCCTGACATACTAGATTGCTATTGGTTCTAGCTTCCTTCTCTCCCTTTCTCCAACACTGCAAATGGCATGGGCACAGTGAAGTCCATAACTCAGTGCTCTGAATCCCGTCTGTCAGCAAACTTGCTGCTAAGTTTTGCTAAGTTTGCTGGAATGTGCTGACCTGCCTCGTGAATCTGGCTTGCCTTGTTGAGTCCAGCTCACTAACTCAAGAACAAAGGCCTTATTTCTTCTTGTGGCCCTGCAAAATGCTGTCTAGCGGTCCATGCGATGTGATGACGTGTTGTGGTCTCTTTCTTAATTAAAAAAAAAATAATTATTTTTTATTCAAGTATTTTCCATGTATTTTCCAAAGCACAAGCAAAATAACCTCTTTTATTTTTCCTTAGTCCTCTGGTATGTATGATTGAGTCATGTTCATAGAGGAGCCATGTGCCATGTCAGATACTTGCGCTTAACGTGAGTGCTGTATGGATGTACGTAGATGCTCCTTGTCCCTGTGAATGAGACATATGCCCCCTTTCAGGTGAGCAATTGATCTTGAATATTCAGAAAAAAAAAAAATTAAAATCTTCTGCTGGCTAGATTTTTCCTGTAGCTGTTAAATGCAAAGACTCCCTTTTTGTTAAAAGTGACTACATTTCCCAAGCACTGCCTCCAGGCACTCACCACCTCACCCCCATATAATCATGCAGAGGGCTAGAATGGTTTGAGGTTTCCAGATGGGAGAATCTTTTGCTTGGAAAGTGCTGGGGCCAGGGCAGTCCAGCCAGACGGCAATCAGAGGTCATTTCCACCTGATGGCAAGCTTTGCAAGCCTGTATGAAATACCTTGGTTCTTCCACAGGTTGTTTTCCACAGACTTAGGTTTCCACACTGTGAAATCTATGATCAGTAATACCAATGTTTAGCACAGTTTGGATGCTGGCTGGGCCTGAGAGCCAAGCTTTGCTGTCCTGCCTAAACCAGGGTTGGGCTGACACATGGAGACAGAGCATCTGAGGTATGTCCTTTCTTCTGGTGCAGAAGACAGCAGTGATGTCAGACCAGAATCAGACAGAGTCTGACAGAGGAATAAACATTGCCCTCAAGAGACTCTAGTACACCAACTTCCCTGTTTTAAGTTTAGAGGAAAAAAAAGAAAAGGGACTCTCGGTGAGAAGTCTGATGAAGTTGTCTGATGCAGGATCAGCAGAAAGTGCTGCTCCCCCTGTACCCTTTTGAGCTTTAGAAGTTGCTGTTATTAGGGCAGAGATTTCACCCCTAATCTGGAGGGATGCTGTGTAGGTATGAACACTGCCAGAAACAAAGCAGAGTAGCATATAATTCACTTTTCTCTGGATGAGGCCCAAGGGAGCAGGTGTGCGGTGAGGATGAACAGGTCTGTGAGGGGGAAAAAACCCAGACCATTACAGAAGAAAAATACACGGAGAAATTGGAAACCAAACAGGAAATTAATTACATTACCAGATAGTTAGAAAAGTAGAAAAAAACAAGAGCAAATGAAGTATTTTTTCCTTTGTCTTTACAACTCTGTCAGTATCTCTCCTGCCTTTCTCCATAGCAGTGTGGCCTCCTCTGTGAAAGCTTCAGCAGCAGGTGTCACATTTGAGAGGAAAAGACACCAAGCACTGAGGAAGCCTAGAAATGGTCTCTGCAGACTATAAGATTTCAAAGGGAATGGAGAAAAGATGGTCCCCAGACAGGGCAAACAGGCATGGCTGGGCTGGGCCACCCAGGGAGGACATCCATCTTCCCTGCAGGACATTCATCTCCCCTGCAGCTGGTCAAGGCCTGTCTCCAAAAAGATGGATTAAAGAGGTGCAGACCTGCTGTACTCGTCCCACAGACTGCCTGCTTGTCCTAACAGGGCTGCACCTTACAAGGCTTGGCTTTCCCCACCAGCACAGAGAAGGAGCAGCAGCTGAGCAAAGGCATTTCTGCCTTTTGTCAGCTGCAGGCAGAGGTCGGCACTGAAGGCTTATCCTGTGAGCTGGTGGTTATATGGTGCTGGTTAGAAATGTCAGGCTTGCATGAAGGAGATGTTAAAAGAAGACCACACCAAAATGGAGGAAACAACTGAAAACCCTAGTGGGAAAGGTTGCAGGAAGAAGCAGGGGTTTCCCCTCGGGAGACTTGCTTTGGCCTTTATAGTTTATAAAGGCCATGTTTCCTCTGCCACAGACCATTGACTGACTGCAGAAAATGCCTTCTCCTGCAGTGCAATGTGTCCATCCTCCTCGCAGCCCACCCTGGCTCTTCCCTGCCCTTCTGCAGGCCTCAGCTCATGCACAGCAAGTCTTCTGCACTGTTTTGGCTTCTCTCGCTTTCTTTTGTTTACCCATGAAGCTCTCTTGCTGATTGCAAATGCCAGCACCTCCCCTTTGTCTTTGAAGGAGAGCTTGTAGCCGCAGTTAGGAGCATCTGCAAACCAATGGCCCTTTCTTCCCCTCCTCTGCCCTGGATTTGTGGGGTGGTAGTATCCCCCATGGCTCTGTGTGCAAGGCATGGCCCAGGGTGCCCAAGTGAATGAGGGAACACTGAGATGAGACATCACCCATCTGGAAGTTTTGCACGGGTCCACAGTGCTGGCAGAAGCTCCACCTGCCAAAGCCTTGCCACAATGCTGTCTTCCCATCCCCTTCCACATCACTTAATGTCCCAAGGCTTTGAAATCTGAGTCGAAACATAGATAACCAAGACTATTGGTTGTTGAGTAGTGTTCCTGCTACAGCTGCTACTCCCTCCCTTTCCCTAGTCTTTTATTTTTCCTCCCTGGCATGGGCTTAGGTGGGCATGCATGATTTAGAAGTTTTAATTTCCTGTGGGAAACATTTCTTATGGCCGGCAGGTAGGTGCTTTGTTATTTTTCCTCCCCTTTCCTGCCTACCCTGTTAGGTCTTACCTTAGCTTTAGAGCTTTTCTGTGCTCCTAACTGCCCCTTTTGCGGTCCTGAGCCCCTTTGGATCTCATTGACTCTGTGTTGTAACGTCACTGATTTTTGGTAGTGTTAGTGCTCATGCATATATTGAATAAATGAGAGGAAAATCAAGAGTCTGTTTGCTTTGTTTTCTTTGGTAAATGTAAACCAACCTTTCAATGTTGATATTTGCAATTTGGAAACATTCAATACCAGTGCATCCTTGCATACAGTATGGTCCATGTGGTATGGGCGACTCTAGATGGAGGGAGATAAAATGGTCTTAGAAAATTTCTAAATTATTATCTACTGATGAAGAACAAAATAGGCTATGGCTCATGCTGCTCGTGTCACAGATGGCACAGGCAATGATGCATACATGGAAGCAGTGCCACTGCTGGCCATCTGCAGGGCAGGATGGACATGATGAACACAAACCTCTGGGACTGAGATCTCCCAGCTTTGCGCCAAGGCTGCAGGCTCAGTAACCAACAGGAGTGGAAGTTAGCTGCTCTTTGGCATTTTGCAGTCTCTGCTTTCATTTCTTCCCTGTGCTTGCAGTCTTTTAGTTGATTTGGACAGTCAATTTCCTCAACAGGCCAGGGGTGTCAGGGACAGCAAGCTGTAACATGTTACTTACGGAAGGTGAGATGGATGGACACGTGGGCATGAGCATGTATGTGTGTGCACAGCATGCTTGTATATCTCAGTGATTAAAAGAAAGATGTATATACATATGTACAGAGACACATCTATAAATATATATACATAGCTTGAGCTTTGAAATACGTCTCTTCCCCACCCAGATTTTTCCATCTGGGATCTCAAATGATACTGCTTTTCCATTTCACTCCAACACACAGATTCCCTTGGCCCTTAGGATGTAGGGTAGGACTTCATAAAATCATCCTGTGGACTTTTGTCATCCACAGGGCCTTTAACCATCACTTGTATAGAGATTGTGTAATCATGACCTTCTTCAACATGTGTCCTGCTGTCTGCAGGGTCCTTTCCAGCTGTCAGAGAGAGGAGCATGTGAGTGCTCAAGGGTCTTGATATGTCTATGAAAGCCCTGATACTGACCCCCACAGCTATACTGATTGATTCCCCTGGCTTATCTTGGCATAACAGAGAGAAGCTGTGGCAGGTCTGTGCCACAGTGTACACTGCTGGGGAGTGTCAGGAAAGGGAAACACAGCCCAGAAAGCAGCTCTGGCAACCTGCGAGGATGGTAGAGTCCAGTGGTGCAGCTACCAAGGAGGTGAAAAGGGCAACATGTCTTGTTACCTCTGATATTTTTATGCAGTCCTGACATCCCATGTATTAGCTGTTTGTTGTTTTGGGTTTTTTTTAAGAACACTTTGGAAACACCTGGCCTAGGTTGAGTAAAAGGATGAGATTTCTAGCCATGCACAGAACTTGGTGCTTTGCATTGGGAAGAAACTGGGAGGTTTTGCTGAAAACTGAACTTTTTTTTTCTTTCTAGTTCTTCCTTGCTCATTTATTAGCTGCCTCTGGCTTGAGTACCTGCACAGCCCCACGTTGCATTGCGCAGATGCTGTCTGTGCTCAGCAGCCCCATAAAACCCCTGATTTTTAAATGAGCCGAATGTCTGAGCAGGTTCCACTAGCTTCACCTTATTATCACAGGGCTCCTGCACCAACCTTCCAGTAAAACCCATCAACATCAAAGGCACTGTTATAGATTCACACCAGATAAAAGCCCGGCCCACTCCTTTTGGGATACACCCATTCCCTGCCCACATAATGCTGCTTTCCCACCAGGCTGGCTGTGGGATAGGGGGTAGGGTGGGACCATTGCTCAGCATGGCAGCCTCTGCCCCTGTTCCCCCTCTGCTGGAGGCAGCCAGAGTCTCAAATGCTGCCTTCGCCCCAGGCTTTGTCTACAAAAGGAGTTTCACTTGCCGCCCTCTCTTTTGCAGGCAGCAGCTGCTGATGCTGCCACAGGTGTGGAGGCACAGGCGCACTTGGCTGCCATTGCTCCTGCCGATGCCCTCTCTGCTGGGGGCTGTCTGAGCAATAAATGCCACATGCTACAGACGGGCATAACAGGGTCTTGTACTGCACCCATACAGTCCACTTTTGCAGGAACTTTTTGGACAGTAGCACCTTGCCTACAGATTTGTGGGATTCCAGCATGAGTTATCTGAAGTCGTTTTTTTCAGGGCCATTTTTTAAGCTGCAGGTCGGAAAATTCCCATAGCCCCAGTCCCTGGCTGCCCTGCATCCTCCACAGCTCCCAAGCAAAGCAACTCACTCTGCTGCTGGATGGGTTGCATTTGTTTTGTGGAAAACTGAGAGCTTTGGTCTCCAGGTCTCCTTGCCCAGGCACAGGGCTCACCTGGATGCAGCCTCCTGATTTTATTCAGGTGAATTGGTTTTAAAAGCCTGGACTCCATTGAGCTTCCTGTGAAATTACATCTTGAAAAAGAACGTGGCTGCACCTTTTCCAAAAAGGCCTTGCTGTCAGCAAAATGCATCTCGGAGTAGTGGAGAAGCAACTCTGTGTGGTACAACAGGCTGCCTACAGACTGGAAAGGTATGAGTTTGCACAGCTTAGCTTATATAAATTGAACAACACGTGCCAGCAAACTGCAGCCATACGAGAGAGCCCAAAAGGTTTGAAGTGTCGCAGAACAAAGCTACTTTTATGATTTATACACTTGCCAGACAACCATCAAATTCTTTGCTGAAACTGGAGCTTCCCTGGTAGCACCATGAGGGCTGGCTGGCCTGCAAGGAATTCTTGGCATCAGAGCAGCTGTCCCAGAGTGGTACAAAGGGCTTTGCCAGTGTGAGATGGAGCTATCAATAGGATGTCTATCAGGGCAGGCAACAAATGGGTTGCTCATCTTGGCTTCCTCTGCCTCACCAGCCCCAGTTTGTATGTTATACAGTGGTAACAACCCCCTAGACAACTGTCAAAACATTTCTGCACAAGGTGTGGTAGTGTCTCAGTGGCCCCTGTGCTTCATGATGAGCTGTTGATTGCTACACAGAGCCGAGTGGCTGAAGCAAAGGGAGAAGCCTGTGGGGTGTATTGCCCCTGCGTGGGCAGACTTTGGGCTGCCCACGAGGCACGGTGTGCTCAGGGAACTGGCAGGAGCTGTCCCCATGGGACAGGACACTGATGGCCACTGTTGGTCCTTCCTGGCAAGGCAGAGCCAGCTGGCATGTGGGTGGGTGGTAGCAGGAGGACAACTCTGTGGTCTGCCCCCCAGGAGCTGTAATCCAAGATGTTCTGGAAGTCAGGTTTATATAGAGTTTTGCTCATGTTGCGCGTCCTGCTAGGCTCTCACCTTCGTTGTACTGCTGTTCTGTGTGCTCGGCGAGAAGGCTCTTAGCTGACATACCTTTTCCTCCTGTGTAACATGGAGACGATAGTATTTAATTACTTTATAGCCAAAGGAAGTGTCTTTATAAAGGCAACAGGAAAGGCGAGGACTTCTAAAATTTTGCCTGTTGAGTGAACTTTGGCCACCATGCCCACCTGGGTGTGTGGCTTAATGGTAAGGGCTTGTGCATCTGTGCTTCCCTGGAGACGGGTAAGAAACACTACTTAGAGCCTTCAGCCCAAGGTCTCCTTACTGGTGCTAAGACTGTATGCACCGAGACATTATTTATTTAGAGAACAGATCTTATTGCTGTTATTTTGCCAGAAAACATCCTCTGGTTTCCGCTGGCCTCTGAGCCTGCAGCATTAGAGATTATTTTCCACATTTGGTTGCACATTGCTTTCATTAATGCTTCCAGCAGAAGTCTGTGGGCACTAAAGTAAGGAGACAGGGCACAGAGTCAATGGCGGGCAGGCAAAGGGATGTGGCATGTGAAAGCCATGCAGGAATGTGTTTGAATATTACCATAGAAAAGGTTTCAGAGGTTTTGCAATGGTTGTAATGGTACACAACCATAGTGGGGGCTATCCCATTAGTTACTGTAGGCTGAGTATTCAGATCAATAGTCACCCTACAGTATTTCACCTAAAGTAAGTAGGCTGTGTCTGCCTGAAAAGTTTTACAGGGTGAGACAGTAAGTATCCAGGGAATGCCTGTACCTGACAAACTGTCACTGGAGAGCACCAGAGAAGTGAATGATCATATATAAATAGCTAAATTTACTTTGGGCATGGTCTTCAGTAAGCCCGGCCAGTTCCTTCCCCTTGGTTTCCTCACAAAGTGCATGTCACCTGGGATTTCTATATCAGCTGGAATGACTTATTTTACAGGAGCGTGATGGTGATGATGCTCCGTAGCAGACAGGGGAGAGGGGGAAACCTGTGCCAGGACAGAAACATGTCGGGCTGTTATGATATGGGGTGAAATAAGGGACTGATCCCACTGAAATAATGGATTTTGTCTCAGACTCCCAGTGCATCTATTTTTTAGGATGTGGTAAAGAGAGAGGCCAGTTAACACACAGTGAAAGAACTGGTCCTTCTCACTGGGAACAGTTAGCTTTGCCCTGCTCACCCTGTTTATTTGCAGGCAGCTGACTTGTCTTCTTAACTTTCTGTTCCCCCAGCTAATGCATACTGGCCATCTCTTCCATTTAAACAGAATCCAGCAGTATTTTGATGCCAGGGAAAATACCAAAATGTTGCTCTGAAAGCCACAAAGAGTTCAATTATTTCCTGGAGATGATACGAAGCCTATTGAATTGCAAGAGATGGTTATCGGCTCTTACTTGTGGAGGAAAAGGGTTGGGAGAGGGTGGAATAGAAATCATTGTGCAGGCAGAGTTAGCCTATGAAAGTCACCCAGCTCAGTTCATAAAATTAGGGCAAGCACGGAGTGCAGGGAGAGAAAAGGGGGACTGAAAATTTTAGCACTTATCCTTATCTCTTCTGCTCTGCACTGGGCCTGGGCTGCAGAGACTAATGGCTATGTAAAATGGAAGCACGCTCAGCTCTGGAGAGCGAGAGAAGCAGGAATGTCTCCTGTAGTTGTCCTCTCCACTGCTCCTCCTGAAAACCAGCAGCCTCTCAGCAGGGCAAAATGTGTTGACTGCAGGGATGAGAGAGAGCTAATTAGCTGTCTGGGTGTTTTATTAGGTGGAGGAGAAATGGCTGTTCTGGTACAATAAGGGAGGAGGGCACCAAGAAGTCATCTTTATGCCTTTTTTTTTTGTTAGTCCACTTACGTATTTTCCATAAGAGCTATCATTTTCTGATGATGGGAAACAGGAGATGTGTCTGGGAGACCACTGGAGAACCAGTTTACATAGCATGGGTTATACTGGTGTGCCTGTTAGTAATCAGGAGGCATGTGGAAGCATGTGTTCATAATGCCTGTTGTACCGGACTGTCTCTGTGTGGGATTTCAAAATAGTTCAGAGACCTAATTGTGGTAAAAAAATAAAAGGAATCTTTGGTGTGTGGAGCGGATGAGCTGGGAGAAAGTGGGATCTACTCTTTGAGATGGCCTCCTTAGCAAAGGCTGGGGAAGGAGATTTGCATTTATTTCAGCCGTTTAAAGCACCTGCATTTTGTCTATTCAGTGACAAATTAGCTTCCCTCATAGAAACTCGGGTTTTATATATGGCATTTGTACAGCCAGCCAGAAATAGCATTTGTTAGGTAGCCCAGTAACAGAGTCTGGTACAAAGAGATTGTAGCTTCTACAAAGAAGCCCAGATAAGAAACAGCTGATTCCAGAAGCATTGCCTGAGATATAGCCCTTAATCCTACTGCAGCAGGCAATGGCCTCTCCAGGTCTCTTTCAGTTTGCTGCCTTTTTTGTATTTTAAACAGGCAGGATTTTCAGCTTGCTGCATGGGAAGACGTCCTTTTTGAACGCAATATGTGCATGTAGGTATTTCTTTGTTGTAGCAGCTGTTGTGGTCACAGCAGGGTTAAGGAGGAAGAGGAACCTTCCTTTGTGTGCCAATAGGTGGGGATTTGAGCTCGTTTTTCAAATTAAGAGTAACTAAGGAGAGAAAGCAATACCCTGATAGAGTCCAATATGGTGGGAAAGTCCAAGAACAAGAGATGCTGGCTTGGCTTGGCCTTAAGGAGTTGTTCTTGAAGTGGAATGCATGCAGAGATGGAAAACAAAGCATGCCTACTCTCCCAGCGTGGCCCAGAGCAGTCAGTGTCCCAGCCCAGAGGGGATGAAGCATTGATGCTGAAAGGGCTGGCTTACCCTCTGTCACTTTTAGCATGACCCCAGTCCTGCAGAGAAGCTCTCAGCTTTCCTACTGAAAAGTCAGTGGTGTCAAGGTAATCCTGGTTGTGTCAGCCCAGGAGGGAGATTTTTACCCAAAACAAATGTATGTGTCCTAGTCTGGCCTTCGGTGAAGAGTGTAAGATGGTATTTTTCTTGCCATACTCCCAGCACTATAACACTTATACAGAGTCCCTGCTGAACTTAGCTACCAGACTGTTAAGTCCATTGAGGTGTCACACTGAATCAGATTGATCTCTGTATCTAGGGTGCCAGGCTGAGACCTTCCTTCAAATCCAGAGTGGTCTGGTAATGTCCTTTCATGTGTTATTTTGTCTATCCACTGGACATGGGTCTTCAGGAGCATCCCCAGGCTCTGGAGATAGCTTTAGGCAGAACTGTAGTCCCATCAAACCCAGCAGACTTTTACAGCTATGTGGATGCAGATGCTTCTCAGTCTTGACAGTTCATATCATAAAATCTTGAATCAGAGGCATTTGTGTAAAGTCACTATTTTGAGCTGATCCATCACACTGGTTTAGATTACCTAGAGCTAGCTCTAGAGCACAAACTTTCCTCCCCAGTCAAATCCAGTCCTGTGGATGTTTTGGTGTGAGAGCTGCCAGGCATCTGGAGCTGCACTGTGGATTGTTAGTGGCAGCTTTAGGTTTGGGATGTAGCTTTAAGCATTTCGTTTCTCACCAAAAGAAGCAGGGCATTTCTTGATTATGGAGGTGCCCATTCCTCACTTATCTTCCTACTTCAAGGCTTAATACAGCAAATGCTGAAAATGTATCAGTTGGTCTCCCCCACTGCTTGCCTGCCTACCCTCACTTCCTCCAGCTATTTGCTTTGAGTTATTTGCTCAGGATTTGTTTTTCCTCTGACTTTACAAGTTTGCCTTGCACAGCAAAAAACCTGCTATTTTGTTCTCTCTGGTATTTGGCAGGAAAACAAAAAGAACAACAAGAAGAAAAGGATAATCATTGTTTTTTTTCTGATGATTTAACACACAAGTGTTCTTTTTAGTGCTACTGTTGCTGCTGTGTTAAATCATCTTCTTTTCTTGGCATGCCAAGAACTGCTGTGGAGAGAAGAAAACAGGGTGTCTCTTCACTGTGCTTTCCTGGGGCTGGCAGTGGGCTCTAAGCTGAGACCTGCCCATCCGCCTGGCACTTGCTAGCAAGGCTCTGGTGCATGTTATTTTGATCCAGGTGAAGCAATTGGACAGAGCAGCTTTTGTGCAGGGATTTGCAAAAAGCGTTTCTTTGCTGTTCTGTTCCAGTGGAAGTTGAAACAGGTGTGCTGGAGCCACTGTACCCATTGCATTTTTTGTCTTTTTTTTTTTTACATTTCATGTTCCCATGCATTATTTTATTTTATGACACTCCTTATTTCAGGTTGGGGGTAACTTTCTTCTTCTCAGGACATACAAAATGGTTGGTGAAAGAGCCCCAGTGGCTTCTTCCAAATAACGGGGGGAGGACTGGTTTGACAGCAGGGTTGGTAGGTGGTTAGGCAGTGTATTTGAGCAGTTTGAGCCTCTAATTTGGGATGCATACTTTCTGGTTTTGGCCATGAGACTAGCCTCTCTTATGATATTTTTGTTTTCTTCTTCCACCACCAGCTGAGAAAAGGTGATGCACAGGGCACACTGAATGAGAAGGCAATCCATCAAGGCCAGTGAGATGAACTCTCCTAAGGGACTCTCCTGAGGGCTAGAAGGAGGATATCTGGCAGCACAGGCTATTTTCTCCCCTTTCTCTAATGCTGTCAGTCATTCCCTGCCCCATCTTGCTTGCAAGAGAGAAAATGAAGAGTCCTTCACCTTCCTCTCACTGTATAGAGGGTGGGAAGCTTCTCACAGAGTGAAAGAAGAAGCAGGAAGAGGAAAATAAACAGCTGAGTCATTAATGAAAAAAAAATCTTCAGGAAAGGCAGGATTGGAAGGGGCTGGCTATGAAACTTCAAGAGAAACCTCAAATGCGGTGATAGACGTTTACAAAGGAGTCCCTCTCCATCTGTGGAGAGAGGGCACAATGGCTCCCACTGAAGACACATTGGGTACCAGGCATCCCTTGCTCAGGGACAGTGGCAGCATTCAGTGGATTCCAGCTGCTGAGAAGTATGTGGAAATTACATGCTGTAAGTCAGCTAAATAAATGAGGCGGAAAAATGGCTGAGTCAGAAAAAGTGGACTATTAAGTTCAAATGCATTATTAATTGGAAAACTGCTTAACACAGCTGGATATCCTGTGGGCATGGGTAAACAAAAATATGATGAGGAGAGAACCAATTAAAGCACTAATTAGTCCTTCTAGGAAGTCGTCCAGGTCCACTAATGATGACCCTTAATTGTAAGCTATGGAAGAGACAACTTAGCTGTATTGCTGCTGCTGCTGCCTTAAGCACGAGGCCTCTATGTGTGTGTGTGTGTATTGCTTTTTTTGTGTCTAGACACAAATCATCAGCTTCAGAAACTGCACATTTACCAGTGGCAAGTGCAGGTTAATCAAAAATTAGAGACTTGATCTTCCAGCCACCTGACGGGTTTTTCAAAGAATTGTATACTGGGATCGAATTTATGCAGGTCCATTTTCTGAAAGGCAGGAATACCAGTTCTGCCCTCTCCTTCCCACAGAAGCACAAATAAAGCAGCAGTGCTGGGGCTGGAACTGCAAGACCTAAGCAATAAGTATTAATGACTAATAACTATAATGAAAAACACAAGGCAGTGATTCCAGAAGGTTACGCTTTGCAGAAATGGAAAGAGGTTTCATGCTGTCCATTGCCCTGCCTGTACAGAAGATATTTTTTAGGTTGAGGAGTTCAGCAATTACTGAACAGAACGTTCACTTGATCTTGGCTTTTGCCACTCTGCCTTCACAATTAAAAGCAACGTTGGAATGAGTAGGGCAAGGGAGAATGCCCACGTGCTTGCAAATAAGAATGCCAGCCTCCTTGTTGTCTATGTGGAGCTGTTTTTCTGTTCAAGCGCATCTAGAAGAAACCTTCACATGCTTGTGTCTTGGACTGTAAGTGCCTCCAGAAAATAACAGTTTTTCAAAGTGTAGTAAAACTGAATATGTGCAAAGGGTCATTTTTCCTTCTGCTCAGAGACCATAAAGCATTTACAACAAATAAGTGTTATCAGGATAGCAGAAGCCCTCTTGTATGCTGGTGAAAATTATCTCAGGCCATCATGTTGACCTTCTGTGTTTTCCCAAATCCCAGGTTCCTAAGTTTTCTCTGAAACAGCAGGTTTTATACTCCAGGAGCAAATACAGTTTTAGGTTCCCATCCAAGCTGATGGGCTGATTTTCATTAGTTCATGAGCTAAGCTGCATGTGGACCTTTGCGTACACCAGCTTTGTTTGCAAACTCCAGGGCAGGCAAGCAGCACCTTGCTTTAAATAGGTATATGTGCTGGAGTCCTGCTGTGAGGAAGTGAAAGGAATGCTCTGTTCATCCAATAACTGATGTGCAGTTGGACTTCTAGGTCTTTCAGACGTTTGAGCCGCAGCTAAACTGCACCACGTGTACTTAAATAGCTACGCTGACCACTCAAAACATCAAGTCTAGAAATGTGTTTCAAAGTAATGTTCTTATGATGCCTAGAGTCTTGAATTTTGCATAAAGAGCTATGGAGTCTGCTGGGATGGGAGTTTGAGCCTGGATCTCACAGTTCTTTTAAGAGTTTGGTTTTTTTTAATACATCCTTGCATTAGTGCATGTGAAAAATCTTAAAAACAGAAGTTTTGAAGCAGAGCTACGAAGATGCATTTTTTTCACTACAAACCAGGCAAAAATATTGATTCCTTAGACATTCCCCATGACCTAAATTTTTACCTCCCCCCTGATGTCTCTTCTGTAATGTACTCCTCACCTAGTATGACCATTACTGAGTAGAGCAGTCCTGATGGGGCTGTAATAATGGTCTCGCCTGGGAGCAACAGCTCCACTTTTAGCTTTGCTTTGCATCCATGTGCAAGGGTGCTAGACTCCCTGTTCTAAACTTCCAGCTGAAACCAGGTAGGATAAGTCGTCCCTCAAGAAGAATCTGTCTGTCACTGGTGACTGAGTGCTTAATTTAGAGCAGATGCCCAGCCTTTAAATAGATGGATCAAATTAGGTGAGGCAAATCCCACCCAGAGGGAAAGTTTCTGATCATTTGAAGCTTGTGTAGGACTATGGAAATGTGTGTTGAATTTTCCATTGTTGAGGTTTAAAGCTGTTGGGAAAATACCCAAATACCAAATAACTGTATAAATTATAAGAGCCTAAAACAACCTTGCAGACCACTGTCTCACTGAACAAAACATCATCTTACAGCTCTTCTGTGGTGGAGATTCCTCTATTTGCTTTCCTTTCGAGATGCAGCTGCAATAACAAGGCATATGTGATTTTAATGTGACACCATAATCTGTCAACCCTGAGAACTAGGGAGCAGGCCCATATAAGATAACTAGCTCAACCTCACAATGATAAACATGTCAAGATACAAAAATCAGTTCTTCCCTTACAAATGAGAGAAAGATGTCATGTAATTGGAGATGTCATGCTATGCTGGGATGAGCAACATTCCCACAATTAATCATACCAAATACATTATGTAGTAGTTGTTGCTTGAAGACAAAGGATGAATAAATACTCGTGTAAACATGCCAAGTATGAACTCTCCACAGATGTTGATTGCTGTTCCATATTTAGCACGAAGTGCATCAGTATGTGGAAGATATGCTCCACTTCCAAGCAGAAGGATAGCTTGGAAAAGGGTTTGTGACTCTGTATGGAGGCTGCAGGTAATGTGGCTGGTGCCATTTCTAGAGTCCTTAGGAAACTGAACATTAGGAGCTCCCTTATAAGCAGCAAAGGAAAAATTGCTGTTTTCTTGACTTAGGACTGCACTGGGGCCCTGGTGAACAAGAGATGTTTGGCTGACAGTACAATGGTTAGAAACTGAAGGCAAGTTCAAAAATTCCTAACAACATTTCCAAACAAGAACTTTGTGAATACAATGCAAAAGCAACGATGCATATTTGCTGGAATAAAAAACCAAATTAGCTTCAAGCTGGGTTTGTGATTCCTCCCTGACTTGTATGTTTTCTTTTCATTAATATTGATTCCTTCTGACCTTCAAGTGCCTCTTCTTCATTGTACATGCTCCACAGTGAATAGCTTACTGGCAATAATATTAATAGCAGCAGAAAATGTTAACAATAGAGACTATTTGCATGAAGAAATGTCACCTTGTCAATAAAGATTTTTTTTTTTTTTTCATCAGGAAACCTCATTTGCAGACCAAAACCGATATACTGTGTGACCTCGTGTATAGTGAAGCTGACTGGTATTGCATGAATTTTGATATCATAACAAATGGTTGAAGAGCAGTGCAGAGACATATGATCCATCCTGAAAATGGCTCAGACATTAGATTGGTACATAAGATTAGGAAGCCATAACCCCTAGGTGACCTATATGGAAAGGAAAGCAAGGCTAAATCAAGGACTAAAGTTCTTGCTTAGGTCTAGCTGAAATGAAGAGATTTTGCACTGATTTGTTTTTTTCCCTTTGACTTTTTTACTGCTTCTCTTTGATTTCCTTGTCAGCAGCAAATTTTCCATTCCCATCACCAGCAGTGATTGGGGAGTGTGGTTAGAGAGTGCTTCTGAAGACACTTTTTCCTTGGCATCTGCCAGGGTTTCTGTGGCTGTGTTGGTCTCTTCCAGACCTTGGCCTAGTTCTGCTTCAGCTGTCTCCCTCTGGCCTCATGGGAGAGACAGCTAGGCAATGGCAAAGGTCATCTCCTCCTCTGTTTCTGAAGCTCTTATTCCACAAAGGGATGCACTGCCTTTGGCAGCCGATGTTCTCCCCAAAGTGCAATCAGAACCTGGAGACCCAGCCTCCTGTGCTGGACACGCCACACACCTAGAGTTCATGTAACACCTGCAAACCTTGGTGTTCCTTTGCTAATTGAATTCTTGCTCCATGGGCTAGCCTGTTCTGTAAGCAAAATTTTCCTAGAAGGGAAAAAATGCCTTTTGCTTGATGTTTTCCATGGGGAGCTCTTGTAGAATAAGGAGTGCAGAATAGCTTACTTCAAAATAGCTGTGCCAGGAGTCCTTCTGCCCTTCTTCCCAGGGTGAAATTTGTTTTTGTTTTAGTACTATGGAAAAAATCCTCTTTCCGTAAGACACAGCTAGATGCAGAAAGCCTTTGCAGTTCCCTCATCAAGCTAGAATAAAATTTGCATGAGAAAAAAATTTATGCTTGTTTATTTGGTGCCCTTTATACCCCCTGTTGCCTAGAGCAAGCACATCTGACAGCAATGATGGGCTGTGGATATGGGAATAACAGTGGTGTGAAACCTTCCCCAAAATGCCAGTACTCATGGTCTGGTTTGTAAATACAATGCCACAGTGTGTCATCCATGGCACAGAAACTGACTCCAGGGTTTGAAAATACCAAAGCCTAAGGTTAGACTCATGTTGAACATGGAAATCCATATTAGGTGTGAATTTTTGGAAAGCGACAGTCCAGGAGACAAAGTGTGATGGATGCCCCACTTCCTCTGGCTCCTCAGAAGAATCCTCACACTGGGGTGCAATAGCAGCTACTGTGAGCTCTGAGCATTTAAAAATCATATCACTAAAGATGTGGATGTAGGGCTGAGATTTTCCAGAGCCTTTATGAAGTGTTCTGCTAGGCACTTAGATTCCTGTGTTATTAAGATGCTTTTGAAGCTTTTACTCAGGAGAGACTAACTTTAGGCACCCACTTTTGAGAACCTTAGCCAGAGGGAAAACAAACCACTGATAAAAGTTAGACATAGTCTGTGTTTTGGAAATCTTCCCACGGTTATTTACACATCTGTGTATTATCTTGTATTGGTCATTGGGTTTTGTATGTGTATGTGTGGTTTGTTTGTTTTTGGTTTTTTTTTTTACAGTGCACCTACCACAAACCTCAATTCAAATACACAGCTGCTCTCTGAATACTGAAGGTGATGCGGTGAGTGCTTAGTAACAGAGACACCAAAGCCAGTGAAGAAATCTGCTATTGCAGAAAAACTTGACTTTGACCTTTCCCCATAACTAAGCTTCTTTTTTTTTTTTATTTCCTTTACATTCTTTCAAGAATTGTGAGGCCCCGGGGACTTGAGAGAAAATTCATACAGCTCAGGTCATTCTACCAGTCTATGCAGCCGTTCAGTCAGTAATAAACACTCTAGCAGGGCAATGATTATTGGAATAGTAGGGGGCATTCTAGCCAGCAAGCCACATGAAAATGATAGACAGTTGCTGAAATCAAGAGAACTACAAAGCAAAGGAACAAAAGCATAAGTAAGTGAATCATTAGGCTGGGCTCAGAGATGTGACATACCAAGTGCTGTGCCTCCTATAAATTTGGTGAGTTGATGATTTACCATAGCAGGGCTTTTCAGTAAAGAAAATGAAAACTTCAGGAGGGCTCTTCAGTTCCAAGAAATAGCACCAAGAGAAACATACCCTTTGTGTCACAACAGCTGACTTGGTATTAAAAGCATTGATACCAGTGAATGAGGCTGGAAGAGGCTTCAGACTCTCTCATTCCTATTAGGGTTTAAAAGCACTAGTGCCAGATCCTGCAGTTCTTACTCAAGCAAAGCTCCCATTGATGTGTTCTTAATCTGGAAAAAGTCAACATGGATATTTATGGAGCTGTAGCGCCTAGGGGCTCTAATAAAAACTGTGCTAGACATTGTACCTATATTTAGTAGCAGCCAGTTCATGTCTCATAGAACTTGTGGTCTGCATAGACAAGACTGATAAAGCAGATATGGGGTAGGAATTGCTGTTATTCCTGTTTTACATATGGAGGTGAGGGTTAGAGATTGCAGGGGGTTTTTCAAAGCCACATAGTGAGCTTGGGTATTTATTTCCCATGCATTTTAAAGGGGACGGGACATAGAGATGCCTTGCTTATGCTGAAAGGCTCAGCCAAACACAAGCATCCCAGTTTGGCGAGATGATGGGAAGTCTGTGATGGATGTGTAATTAGTTTAGATCTAGACATTCCAGTCCAGTCTTCTATGCCAAGAACATCCATTTTTGGACAGGGTTTGCCTCAAGTTAGGACTTCAGAATTCTGACCTATGGACAATAGCTGCGGTCAGTGTATGGATATAAAATCAAATAGGTAGAAAACAGAGTGAGAGGGAAATGGAAACCCACAGAACCTTGATTACTCTGAAACCTCCTTTGTCTTTGGTGCATGTGGCTGCCTCTCCTTACCTTTTGCAGAAGCTACTTGAAACCCACCAGTACGTGACTACATTGCAGCTGGATACCTAAGCCCAGACTGGCTGGCTGTAGAGAATGCTTTTAAGTGAAATTTGGCAGCTGTACCTGTGCCGAACCTGTCAGAGGAATTTCCAGGCCAATGACAACCACCATGTCTTGGAAAGGGACCAACAAGGCACAGAAAAGAGGTTGGAAAATTGAAAGGAATTCAGATAAAAGCTCACCAAGTGATCTGAAGAATAGGAAATCTGCCTTACATTGAGAGTCGTCATGTGTATTACTCAAGCTAAAACTGCAAAGTGATTTAGTAGACATGTCCACTTCAATAAAGGAAGAAGAGATGTGTCCTCATCATAGGAGACTCACTTTTGAAGGGAGCAGAAGGTCCTATCTGCAGACTGGACCCACTTTTTAGGGAAGTTTGCTGCCTCCCTGGGGCCAGGGTTAAGGACATAAAGAGAAAACCTCCTGCCCTAGTTCAGCCCTCAGACTACTTACTACCTGTTACAATTTTTCAAGTAGGCAGTGGTGAACTGCCTACTTTCAAGAAGTCCAAAGGCAATGAAGAGAGACTTCAGGGCCTTGGGATGGCTGTTTAAGGGATGGGATCCTCTATCCCACCAGTTGAAAAGTGAAAAGGGTTTATACAGGAAGAGCCAAGAGATGAGTTCCTGGCTTCGAGCCTGGTGTTACTGGCAGGACTTTGGGTTCTTTCAGCATGGGTTGGTCTATAGGACACAAGGCCTACTGGCAACAGATGGGGCAAACTTGTCACAAAGGGGGAAAAGGATTCTGGAACAAGAATTAGCAGGGCTCATTGAAAGAGCTTTAAACTAGATTTGAAAGGGCATGGGGATGAAACTGGGCTTGCTAGAGAGAAGCCTGGAAGTGTCATGCCAGTGCTTCTGGGATGGTGAGCTGGTAAGGTCTTTCAGTCTGCTCTCTGTGGGGGTGGGGGATGGTGATCCAAGCAGCAGCAAAAACACAAGGCTCACTGATAGGTCAGTAACGATGGAAGCAGCTGAGAATGGTCAGGCAGAAATTTGGGTTTCTCCCCCCCAGATGGTGGCAGGATCATTAGCTCAGCTGATGTGCTTCTACACCAATTCACACAGCATGGGCAATCAACAGGAGGAGCTGGAGGCCATTGTGCAGTGAGAAAACTATCACATCTGCCATCACAGAAACCTAGTGGGTTGACTTGCACAACTGGAGTGCTGCAGTCAGTGGCTACCAGCTTTTCAAAAAGGATGGTCATGGAAGAAGAGGCGGTGGGGTGGCCCTCTATATTAGGGTGATGTATGAATGTCTACAAATTAATGAAAGTGATGATAGGGCTGAGTCCCTATGAGTAAGAATCAGGGGGAAGGCCAACAAGGCTGATATTGTGGTGGGATTCTGTTATAGACCACCCAACCAGGATGAAGAGGTGGATAAAATATTCTATAAGCAGCTGGGATAGGTTTTGTGGTCTCTACCCCTTGTTCTGATGGGGGACTTCAACTTCACAGATGTCTGCTGGAAATACAACAGTTCCAGAGGTTTCTGGAGTGTGTAGAAGATAACTTCCTGATGCAGCTGGTGAGGGATCCAACTAGGGAAGGTGCCCTTCTGGACCTGCTGCTTGTGAACATGGCAGGACTTGTGGGGGAAGTAATGGTTGGAGGCTGTCTTGGGCATAGTGATCGCAAAATGACAAGAGTTTTCACTCCTCGGGGAAGTAAGAGGTGTGGGGGGGTGTCAGTAAAACTGCCACCTTGGACCTCCATAGGGCAGACTTTGACCTGTTCAGGAGACTGATTGGCAGTGTCCCTTGGGAGGCCATCCTGAAGGGTAGAGGAATCCAGGAAGGCTGGACATACTTCAAGAAGGAAGTCTCAAAGGCGCAGGAGCAGCTGTCCCTGTGTGCTGAAAGACAGGCTGGCAGGGAAGAGACTGGCCTGGCTTAACAGAGAGCTTTGGATGGAACTCAGGAACAAAAGGAGAGTTTGTGGCTTGTGGAAGAAGGAGGAGGCCACTCACAAGGGCTACAAAGAAGTAGTGAGGCTATGCAGGGAGAAAAACAGGAGAGTCAAAGCCCAAGTAGAACTCAGCCTGGCTACTGCTGTTAAAAACAATAAAAATGTTTTCTATAAATATATTAACAACAAAAGGAAGACCAGGGAGAATCTCCATCCTTTACTGGATGCAGGGGGAACAGAGTGACTAGGGATGAGGAAAAGGCTGAGGCTTAATGCCTTCTTTGCCTCAGTCTTTAGCATTAGAACTAGTTGTTCCCTGAGGTGGAAGACAGGGAGGGGGGGCAGAATGAGACCTTCACAATCCAAGAGGAAATAATCAGTGACCTGCTACACCACTTAAACATACAAAAGTCTATGGAGCCAGATGGGTTACACACAAGAGTACTGAAGGAGTTAGCCAATGTGCCCACCAAGCCTCTTTCCGTCATTTACCAACAGTCCTGTCTAGCTGGGGAGGGCCCAGTGGACTGGAGGGTAGCAAATGTGACTCCTGTCTACAAGAATGGCCAAAAGAAGGATCTGGGAAACTACAGACCTGTCAGACAGACTTTGGTGCCAGGGAAGGTCATGAAGCAGATCATCTTGAGTGCCATCACACAGCACGTACAGGACAACCAGGTGTAGTGGTTTGAGAACAAAACCAGCAAGAGACTCAAGTCAGAAATACAAACCAAATGTAATGCAGCAGTACAAAGGGAAACAAGGAAAAAACCAAACCACAATCAGAGTCCGAATACAACCCGATAGTCTGGCAGCTG
>JAAGNO010026770.1:50152-82773 GCA_033439905.1 Ceryle rudis | reverse complement strand
AACAATCCAAATGCAACACTCCAAAAAAACAACAAAAAAAAAACTTAAAAAAAAAGAAGAAATAAAATTAAAAAAAAAAAGCTCTTGCATGCACATGCACACGCACACAAATCAATAAAAAGTGTAATGCATCTTTCTTTAATTAAATCCCACCCTTGAATTTGCTGGGCAGCCCTGGCCGCGGTGACCTCTGCCCCCCTCGTGTTTGTTGACTGGCACAGCTGTTAGTAAATCACCTGCTGGTGCGGCTCTCTGGGGCTTTAAAGGTCATCTGTCAGCGGCTGCTGGAGAGAGATAAAGAAGAAAAACAGAACCAAAAGTCTAAAAAAAAAAAAAAAAGCACTTTATGAAAGCAAAGCCATTTGAGCGCTCTGCGTCCAATCTTTCCACTGTTTACCTTGCTGGCACCTGGGGGAGGGAGGCTTTTTATTCATCCAATTCCCCCTACTCTTTTGTATGCATTTTCCCAAGTTTCCAGCTACTTTTATAATCCTTTTGGTTTAAGCTTTTCTTCATGCAGGGGAAATCCATAACCCCACTTCAACAACACTGCTGAGTCCCTGAGAGCCACTCACAACCTGATGTAGGAGGGGATGATGCTGCTTGGGTGGGAGGGAATGGGGGACACCCTGCCCTGGTGTCCCCATTCCCACTCCTTTGCCCCCCATACCCAGTGCTGTGCCATGACATGGTCAGGTGTGAGGGACAGTGGTGGTGGGAAGGACACAGAGCACATATCCCCCACCTCCCTGTGTTTGGCTGATAGGAGTTGCAGTCAGGAGAGGCCTGGAGGATATCCCCACTTTGTCTGGGAGCTGCTTTTAAGCTGAGGGGCTCTCCCTGTTGGTGCCTGATTAAGCTGCATTGCAGCCATGCCTGTGCCATGTATCCCATTGATCTGGAGCCTGATCCCATGCCTTGACTTCTCAACTTGACCTCCATCCTACTTCACCACTGAGGACTTGGCAGGTTATCAGGACTCTTGGTGGAACCTGCTTTGCTGGTCTTGCTTGAGTCCTGTGGGACTGGGTCCTCATTGGTGAGACTATGGCCTCTGATGGCCTTTTTATCATCCTGGGCATATCCTCTCATACAGAGCAGCCAACTCTTGTACCCCCTCACTCCATGTTGCTCCAGGATACTTTAGAAGAAGCGAGAAGAAGCTATGCAACATTAGCCTGCTGTCTCATTTCCAGTGAACTGTGACTCCAGGGCCACAGTGCTTCTCCAAGCCAGTAACGTAGAAGTGACTAGTGTAGGAGATCCTGCTCTGGCAGGGGGTTGGACTAGATGATATTTTGAGGTCCCTTCCAGCCCTTGACATTCTATGATTCTATGATAAGATAATGAAGGCCAAACACATGACTTCACTCAAACTGAAGATTGAGTTGGGTGGAGGAGGTAGTATATGGAGCAGTTCTGTCCCAGGACATGAAAGAGAAAAATTGTCATAGGTGATTCCTTGCCATAAACTATTCCTTAGCTATTTATGCTTGAAGGGATAAACTGGTTTTATGCTTATTCAACAGTTCCACTATCACCTTAATTTTCAGCTTCATGCAAAATATTGTCAGTTAAAATTATGTTATTTTTTTACAAAAGGAGTACATGGGCACGGCCCAGATAATGTGGGAGCTTTTTTTCCACCTGATTACTGACATATTTTCAATATTTTATGATTTTAATTTAGTAGAGAAAATGTGGCAACCTTCTCAGACTTTGATCCCAAATCAGGCAGAATGTGCTAATTCTGGTGCAATTTAAAGGGAATCTTTGGGATCTGAGAACCCACTCAAAGCAGTGCCATTTGCAAAATTGATTACAGACATTGAACTCCTCTATCATGTTTTTCTCTATTTGTTTCCAAACATACATTTTGTTGTGGAATAAAAACTATCTGCCATTGTATCATATGGGGTTTGCAGGCCACTGGAAAAGTTTGACTTGAATTCAGATCTCCAGTAAGGTTAGTGAAACTAGGTCTTCTTTTAACCTACCATCTCTAGGTCTTCTTTTAACCTACCAACTGTTTATTCAGATACCTGATAAGAGAGATCAATCCACATTCATCTGTGGTGTAAGTCCATTGACTCCATGAGATTCATACCTGCATTGAATTTAGCATTCTTTGACCAGAGACTCATCAAGTGCATAACCTCTTGAGGTCTGTGTCTCTGCAGCAGTTTTCATTCTTGTATTTAATGCTCTTCCTTGTGAACTCCATGGAGATGAATGACTGCAGGTTGTTAGCTGCAGCCCTTTGGACTAGATCTTGGCTGTTGCTGAATTTTATTTCTATTGCTTTCCTAATGCAATAGATTCCCTCATCTGGAAAACTGGCTTAACTGAACTGTTGTGTGAGGAACAACATGATCACAAAAAGGTGAGGAAGCATTAGGACAGTAAGTGAAACCTACATAACTCTGAGGATGGAGACTTTGTTGATCTCTTACTGCACTCTGCTAGTCTCTGACCAAAACAGTAGCCTCCTGGGAGCTGGCTAATGGGGTTCCTGGAATCCAAGAGTGATGACACTCATGATGTAGCCAAACTGAAGAATTTGGCGCAGTATTGATGTGTCACAGGAGCTGTCCCTAGCTCTTCTTGGCCTCCTGACCTGCTATCAAAGAAACAGAAACTTGTACTTACAGTACCAACAATTAGAAGTAAGAAGGAGAAAAAAAAAATCAGTAATTGGCAGAATGATTTGTTTAGTTTGGAAGAAACGAGCTGTTTAGTGTTTCAGAAAGGCGAAAATTCTCAGCAAAGAAAACAAAAAGAATGTGGACACTGCATCGGGCAATTGCTCATCTGCTACAGGAATAGTGAGTGCATGGGTGCATCCTCTTCCCCCCCACCTTGATGATATAAACCCCTTCCACCACAAACATTAAGCTACTTGAATCACCCTATGGACTAGGTGTGGGATGGATCTACCTCTGCATAAGAATTTCACTCCATAAGGAGGACTGGGGTCATTTGGATCAAAACTCAGAAGCTACTTGCGAAGTGTTCCACATCACCAAACTTCAGGGGTGGACTAGTTTCATGTTTCACTGCAGGATGATAACAAAGGGCAAGCTGTAGGTAGAGAGGAACTGACACACTGCCTTTGCCTGCTGTAACATCACCTACTGTGGTGTCAGAGATGACTGAACTATGAGCTGAACTAGCCTTAAGCAGATCATTGTTCACTTGACAAAGCAAAGGCCAGGAGATGTGACAAGAGCCCACTCCTCTCCCTTCTGCTCCTCTGGGACTCTGCACATCTTGGAAGCAAGTGGTACTCATGGACATCCAATGCTGTGCTTATCCTGCTGTAGGCATTTCCATCTCTCACAGCAAGCTTTGTTGAGCATTTATTTAGTCTTTTGGCAAAGGGAACAGCCTCTTAAACATCTTTGGTGAGCGTTGTCTATAACTTGTGAGTTATCCAGAGGCTGCTTCCTTTGAAACACCAGGGATTTTGCTCTCTGTAGCTTGGTCCTTAGGTAAAGTAGGTGTAAAATGCTAGTAAGCTATTTGGCTATGTTTAGGCTCTTCTAACAACAGTGGCAACCCAAGGTACATGGCAGTAAAGAAGAAAAGCTGCATTTTAGCTATGCAAAAGAAGTGCTCAACGGGTATTTTTGAGATGTGACTTTCCTTTTCCCTCTAAGGCTGAGGTGTCAGGCCAATGCCTAGCGGGCATTGTTCTTGAAAAATTATTGTCCTTTGGTTAACAAAGAACAACCTTTGCCATTCTGATTGGACAGATGAGCTACAGCAGTTACATTAATCACAGAGTTCAAAAATCCCCTTCCCGTCAGTGCTCCAGTCAGTCCCATCCATACAGCTTTACCCACTCCAGACAGAGATCAAATAAACATCATGAAGATGGGTTAAAATTCTCTTCACAAACCCTCATGTACCAAATCCAAACCTCGAAACAAATGGGTGCTCAGCCAGGAATAGAAGCAGAGACCCTGTACTTTTACAGAGTCATTTGGGAGCCAGTGTAGACCGTAATAAGGGCTGAACACAACATAGTAAGTAATTTGGCAGAACATCTCATTTGTTGTGTGGAAGATGCTCTGTTATTTTACTCTTTCATGTCTGACAGACACTGTTTATGGTATGATGGGAAGAGAGCAGGAGAGAGGATAAGAGAGCATGTGCACATACATGTGTATGCATCAGTAACGTGAATATAATCCAGAGCCTGGGGTTCTCTGGAGCTTGGAAAATCATGTGGTGGTGTGTGGGAAAAGGGATAATGACCATTAAAAGATTCAAAAAGGTAGGTAGGCATTTTTCTCTCTTTCAGTTTTTGACATTTCCAGCTACCTTTGTCTGTCCCTTGACTAAGAAAAGAAGTTGCTTTGATGAAGAAAAGGGGCTGCTCTACAGGCAGGCTGAATGGAACTCAAACCCTTTCCTACTACAGAGGTAGAACAGTATCATCTTGTTTAGTTTTGCTGGCTGGGCTCTGCTTGAACTAAAAATGATGCCTGAGATCTCCACCTGGGCTCTTCACTATGCTTTTTCTGGACCATTACAATGATTTTAGCATGTACTTCTTCAGAATTCTAAATAATGCAATTTTGATGATTGAGATTCTTCCAGCACAGACTCCTCTGTTGATGCCAGGGCAATGCAGGTGGACAGAAAACCTCCAGTGCCACTAAATGAAGCCACTTCTGAAATGGACAGCTGTGGCTGGAGAGTCTTTTCTCCCTTTTTACTCTCCAGAGATGAAGTGTTGCAGATGAGGCAGCAGATTTCTGATCTGTGACCCATATCGGCTGTTTTGGGGCCACAGTTACCTTTTCTCAGGAATGAAAGCCTCTGGCTGATGAAAGCTGAACTTTTTATCTCCCTCGCTGCTGCAGTCTTATCATATGAAGGACTTTAATCCCACACATTACTTCAGAAATATCATCATTAAAGATCTAGGTATACATTTTCAGATAAGATTGGTTCAGGATAATATTACTGACTGTGTAATTATGGAAATGAGAAAATAATTCCCTCGGGCTTTGTTGTAATGACTTCTGAGCATCTTGCATCATCACAGGCAGACAGCAGGCTTCAGGATGCCATGCATTATTAAAAGGAATGTGGAAAATCTTGTTTTGGTTGGTGTGGATGTCTCTAGTAAGGGAGGACACCATGTATCTTCACAGAGAAATTGGATCAGGTAGAAAAACGTGATCTTTTTGAAAATAAATAGCTAATCTTTACTTGATCTCCTGTACACTTGTCTTTTGATGCATTGGTAAACTGCATTCCTGACAGCCACCCCTGCTGATACTGTGACCTTGAGAGACCTTGGCCACCTGGTCTATGCCTCTGTTCTGAATCAAAAGACAACATGAGACCATTGCAGACCTGGTTGCAGATAACTTAATTGGACCGTGCTAATTCATGGTATTATTATTATTATTTTACTGATGAGAGAAGTGTTGCTGTAGGAATAGGATGAAACATCAGTATACGAATGCTAGTAGAAATGGAGACACAAATGGACTTCCCTGGGTATACTTTCTGTAATTTTGCCTTGTGTTAGAGCCACCACTGAGAAGGAACATATAATATCACAACCAGTTTTACAAAGGGTAATAAGGAGGACCCTGGAAACTGCTGGCCGGTCAGTCTCACCTTAGTGCCCAGTAAGATCATGGAACAGATCCTCATGGAAGTTATGTTGAAGCATATGGAAGAAAAGGATGTGATTAGACAGTCAACATGGCTTCACCAAGGGCAAGTCATGCCTGACTAATCTAGTGGTCTTCTACAGTGGGGTGACTGCATCAACTGGGGAAGAGCAACTGCAGTCATCTACCTGGATTTCTGTAAGGCCTTTGGTAGGCTCTCCCATAACATTCTTACCTCTGAATTGGAGAGATATGAATAGAATATTAGATGGATAAGGAATTGGCTGGATGTTTGCATCCAAAGAGTTTCAGTTAACAACTCAGCGTCAAAATGGAAAACAGTCATGAGTGATATCCCTCAAGGGTCTGTACTAGGAGTAATACTGTTTAACATCTTCATTAATGACATAGATAGTGGGATCAAGTGCATCCTCAGCAAGTTTGCAGATGATACCAGGCTGAATGGTGCAGCTGATACGCTGGAGGGCAGGGATGCCATCCAGAGGGACTTTGACAGGCTTGATGAACGGGCCCATGTGAACTTCACAAAGTTCAACGAAGCCAAGTACAAGTGTCCTGCATCTGTGTCAGGGCAATCCCCAACATCAGTACAGACTTAGTGATGAATTGCTTGAGAGAAGCCCTGCTGAGAAAGATACAATACACAGGTAGATATAAAATTGGATATGAGCTGGCAATGCATGCTTGCAGCCCAGAAAGCCAGTCGTATCCTAGGTAGCATAGAAAAAAGCATGGCCAGCAGGTTGAGGGATGTGATTCTCACCCTCTGCTCTGCTTTCATGAAACCCTACCTGCATCCACCTCTGGGGCTCCCAGCATAAGACAGACATGGACTAGAGCACATATAGAGGAGGGCCACGAAAATGATCAGAGGGGAGGAACACTTCTCCTATGAAGAAAGTCTGAGAGAGTTTGGGTTGTTCAACCTGGAGATGAGAAGGCTCTGGGGAAGACCTTATTGTGGCCTTTCAATATATAAAGAGGGCTTATAAGAAAGATGGTGACAGACTTTTTATCAGAGCCTGTAGTGACAGGACAAATGGCAATGGTTTTAAACTGAAAGAGGGTAGGTTTAGACTGGATATAAAGGAAGTTTTGGATGCCCCATTGCTGGAAGTGTTCAAGGTCAGTTTGGACAGGACTTTGAGCAACCTGGTCTGGTGAAAGTTGTCTGTGCCCACAGCAGGGATGTTGGACTATATGATCTTTAGAGATCTCTTCAATCCAAACCATTCTATAGTTCTCTGTGATGCTCATAGTTTTCAGAAAGATAATGCACAGGTAGAATTATTCATGTAAATCCACCTTTGCTCTCTTCCTTTTCATGAACCTTACAGAAGTTAGAGTTTTGGACAAGACCTCTACTAATAACCTTCCAAAGAGGTTTTCACATAACTTCTTAAATAATGGCACATGTAGGAGTCAAACTTTTCTCTGCAGCTATGCTACATATTTATGTCCTGGAGGACTCCAGCCATTAAGAGTAAGCTCAGTCAAGTCAGGCAGTTGGATCAAGGAAGTAAGCTGTGGGAGCATATAATCTTTATGAAAAATGTAATTTCTTTCCAATCACATGAAAGAATTATGACAAGTTTCCCTTAGAAAAACTCTTCCTCAAGACACTTTTGGTGGAGTTCCATCCAACAAATCCATACTGCAGTTAACAAACTTAACAAAACCTGCCATGGTACACCTGATGGTCTTCTGATATGGTTCCTTGATGGACTAGATCATCTTATGACTTCCTAGGACTTGAGGCTGCAAGAGAACTCCTCAGAGTTTTGGAGTTTCTTGAAGTTCATCCCTATGCTTCTTCACTGCTCTTTCCATTTTATAATGACCTAGATCTGATGCTGTTACTGCCTGCTGAGTGAATGGCGAGACCTGACATTAACACATTGTGCAGAAGCTAGTTCTTGCCTTGGAAAATCAGAGTTTGCTGCTGAATGTTTGCCAACAGCGCATCTTGGTAAAGGGGCACTCAAAATACTCATGACGTGCAAATGTCTTCAGTCTGCTCACTGTGCAAAACCTTCTCTGCTTAGAAGATGGGTCAGGCAGTATTACCAGGTGGTTGCATCAGTGCTACTTCTGGATACTTTTACCCCTGGACAATCAGAAAGATTTTGCTAGGTGGCAACTCTTGTCTTAGCTGTTGGTGTGAAGATTTACTTAAGTAAGGCTAAGGTATGTTGCTTTTATGTTTTTCCACTTAATCTCATCATAGGGTGTGAAAATGGGTGTTTCCCACCGGTGTTCTTCCTTCCTTGCTGCAATTTGTTCAGGCCACACCCTTATCTCTCCATCGTGGCAGTAGTGATGGTCTCGGTCAGGTGTGTTGACGGTGCTGCCTGAACATGTTATGACATGCTGCAGTGTTTACAGTGGCCAGCTGTAAAGCAGACGTATGGCCAGCACTGCTGGGTTTCCAAACCTTTAAACACTCAGGCTCTGGCCTCACTGAAGATTTGCTGGGGAAACTTTGGCTTCTGTTAAAAAAACAGACACGCATGGACACACACATGCTCGCGCACAGACACACATTCTTTTTTTTCTGAAGGGACCACTGTGTGACTCTTTATCCTTTCCTCCCACTCACTCATCCCTTTTGACTCTCCATAGCTGAGACCATTTGTATTTTATTTAACTGACTCTTCCGGGGAAGGGCATTTAGTGTGTGTTCCAGGCACTTCAGAGTAGTAGGTGTTACTGTATAGTGCCTTAACGCTTGTATTGAGACTCATTAGTAAGCAAAATACCATTGCATTCCTTAGTCCACCAGTGACCACACATACCTCTCACATAAATCTCTGCAGAGTACCAGGAGGAAGTTTCACCTTGTTCAGGCCACAGAAATCCCATAGCCCTTCTGCTGAAAGCGACACTGCTTGTCTTCTCAACCTGTGGCAAAGGGATCTCCAGAGAGATATTTTTACCTGTGGCTGAGGAAATGGAAACTACCTTTGGTGTCCAGTTGTCTATTTAGCTCTGAAAGTCAGTGAGGTTATATGAAGGACCACTGCAGAAGCTCATGACCCTGACTGCAAGCCAGGAGCAACTCAATGCTCTGAAAATGATTATTTACCATTTTCTCATGTTACATGCTGTATTTGGTCATGTTCAGTAACTCTGTAGTAATCAGACAAGATGGAACGGCAGCTTGTCAGCTGATTTAATTAAAACCACATTGCTTTTTTTTTGTTTTTATTGCCTCTCACACATCATTAATATTCTGTCTAAGACTCGCCTGCAATCTAAAGATTGGGATCAGTCTCATTGTGCTCTTTCCAAGCTTGAATTCCCAGACACACAAACCTGGGAAAGAGTTTTAAAGGGACAGGTAATAGTTAGAAGCTAATTTGATTATATTGAAATGGATCAGTCATTGGTCCAAATAAATGCTTATTAAGGGACCAGTCTTTCAGGTTGCTTTTAAATGCAGTGCAGGCTTTGCCTCCATGGATATGAGTGGGAATACAATATATTTAGGATTTCCCAGGAATCGGGACTTTGCTCTGCAGACTTCTGCTCATTCAAATGGTTGGTTATGCAAATATATTAAAAAGACTTGAGTAAATAACACTGCACCCTTTTTAGCTTGGTTTATTATTTACATATTTAGCAAGAGTGTTGTATCATCCCTTTTCTGGAGTGCTAGATATGAACCATTTCACAGTGACAGTCTATCAGTCAGCATATGCACTCGATTTACAACCAGATTCCAAGGGGTGGGAAAAAAAAAAAATCTAGCATTTAAATTATATGCAGCAGTTTATTTAAACAGCTATTAACATTCATCAACAGTATGTGCATTTCTGTTTTCTTTAAAAAACCCATTCTCAATCACAGCTGCAGCCTTCCTTCAGCACCCTGTTACTCAGTGACTTAAACTGAGCTTTTCAGATACTTCACAGCCAATTACCATACGGGTTTCTTATGTTAAAATTAAGGCAACTGGAGGTAACAACCAGTGCTGAATGAAGGTAAAAGCTTGAGAACATTTTGCATAGCAGTCGTCAGTGTAGCTGATAGCTATTACAGTGTTCTTGTGCAGTAAGCCTACGCAGATACTATCTCTCCTGCTTGTCTGTTCCAACATGCATCTCATCTCATTTGCAACCCTTTGCTTTAATTAGATGAAGTCTTTGCTTCAGTCTTTCATATGTCAACCAGCCTGTGTACACTTACATATTTTTAATCAGTAGCCTGTTGTCTTTACTTTGTCATTCACACTAGCATATAAATCTGCCCTTCTTATGATCCTCACTGCTTGGTAGAAGTCAAAACATGCTGTTTAATTTTCCTGTTCAGTGATTTCCATTTGTTTCATGTTCAAATGCTGGCTCTTATCCCCCTTTTGGGCATGCTGTGAGCATTAAACTTAGTGATTAAATGCCAAAAAAACAGTCGTTTTCCCCTTTCACGCTCATGAATGGGTCATCCTAACCCTTGCTTGGATGCTTACCTCAACAGCACGCTCCGTGCGTGTGCACTCAGCCTAAATGGGGCTGTCATGGGCTGACAGAGGTTAGCAAACGATGGCTAATAAAACAGGTGCAAAATGTATGTGCTTTCTTAGGGTCATGACTGGCTTCTTGCTGCTGCTTCTCTCTTTTTTTTTTTTTTTTTTTTTTTTTTTTTTATGTGATCTACTACAGTGGAATATTTAATTACACTCATGATACAGCCAAATCTTGAGACACCAAGACTTAAAAATAACTGGACATAAAAGAATGAGAGGGTGACATGTGGCTGTCCTCCAGCTTTCAAACTCTCCAGTTCACTGGGGGAGAATCCGAGGTTGTCTGTAGCTGTCTGACAGGTGGGGTGGCTGGTCCTGTTTGTGCCTGTGGCTGATCCCCAAACTGAGCCTGAAGCATGTTCAGGATGTCGTCTAGCTTCTGGTCCATCTGCATGACCTGTTAAGAATCAGAAAGCAGACAAGCTGTCAAATGGTTGCACATGCTTCTGGTGAGAGGCATTCACTGTCCAAAAGCTCTGGATTGATAAAGCCTGGCAGGGAGCATGGGCATCTGAGAACCACCAGCTCCTCTGAGTTTTGTCTAGCCTGTTTCTTTAGAAAGATTGAACAATGCTATGAAGTCACAGGGAAGGGTGTGAAGACATGAAATGGCAGCAGAAGGACAGTACGTTTGTGGCACGAGGACTTGACCACGTGAGTCAGCCATTTTATCTCTCAGCCTTTTCCCAGGGTTGCCAACTTCTCTCAGTTATGATACATCCTGCAAATATCTACCCTGAAACTCTCGCTCTTCAGTTTATCGTGAATGTTTTTTTCCCACTACCTCTCCCAGTGCTTCACCACCCTTAAGTTGTAGGACATAATGCTTTCCATTACTGTCTTGGGAAATGAAACAGCTCCCCTCCCTGCACACTGTAAATAGATGCCTCTGTGATACATGTTACAGTCAGAGATCCTACCAGATACGGTGTTTATTCCCATGCATTGGTAGCAGGATAGTAAAAACTACTAAAACCCACATAATAATACCAGTGACTTCATTAAAAAAAAAAAGAATGACTGTTCTATAGGAAACTTGACAGGCTAATCCCTCCTCTCATTTCTTTGCTTGCCAGACAGAATTTCTCAGACATAGTCCCTAGGCAAAGGATTCTTTTCTAGTTATTATTATTTTTAAGCAGGGGGAAGTAAATCTGGATTTTTAAAGGGACACTGCTTTCACACTTCCTGCTGTGTGTGGTTTTTTTTTTTTTTTGTGTTTTTTTTTTGTTTGTTTGTTTGTTTTTGTTATTTTTTGTTTGTTTTGGTTTGGTTTTGTTTTTGAATTCTGGCCTTTTCTAGGAGTGCCAAGCAGTCATTATCCTGTTGTGATGATAGGACTTGCCTTCACTGCAAATGTCATCCTGTTCACCTTAACATCAGCCTGTGGGACAGGCTGGGGACTGCTGGCTGCTCTGCTTTGCTCTTAAGGCAAAACTGTTTCCAGCATCATGGAAGCAACTGGGATTGCTTCTAATGATGCTTGAATACAGTGCAGCTTTGTGTAATAGATGAGCCCAAGAAAAACGAGTATTTTGAAGAACATTGGATGATTCACTTTACAGTTATCTGCTGTGAAACTCTGAGCCTCTGAAAACTGTGATCTGTCCCAGTGGGTCTAATAAACTTTGATAGCAAAGCTTTTAAAGTGATATCAGATCTAAACTGAGCTTTCATTAAAAAGGGAAACTGAGAGAATGAGAAAGAGAAGGATTCCATCCTTTTTCTATACAAAGATAACTTGGAAATAGCCATTGGCAGCATGGACTGAAAGTTTAGCAGACTGAGATTGCTTTAAAAACCAAGGCAAAGAAAATGCCCTTATCCACTTTCTCCTCCTTTGCCTTTTCTCACTCCAAGTGTTGGCTCCCCTGAGGGCCCCTCAAACCTCAAAGTACCAGGAACTTACTCAAGTTATATCATTTTGGCAAACACTATTCTATCTTATATACGACCTGCTGGGGGAAGGAGGAGAGGAATATCTCTCCTACGTCAGGGAGGGAGAGATGTGCTTGTCTCTCTTTCATTTCTACTTTCATGACTAATATCTTCTAGTAGAAAAGCCCATCTCTCTGTCTTTGCTTCAGTGTGGGTGCAGGTTATCTGTGGCTGTATTTTCAAGCAGCAAGGAGGGAGTATTTAGGGCATGGGTTAGACAGCATAGCCCTTTACCGTGATTTCTGCCTGAATTCTTTCATGTGCATGGCCAGCACTGCATAAGCAGTGACTAGAGCAGTCAGGGCAAGTTGTGCGGTCATGGGAGGACAGGGGCTGCTCACTGCAGCCCCACCAGGTGCCGGATGGTTGGCGTCAAGCCTGATCACAGTCAAACAGCACCTCCAGTAGATACTGACACTCTGCTTGAGAGGAAGGGACCCCAGCAAAGGGTGTGTCCAGCAGAGGTGAAGCCACCTCCCGGCCAGCCTGGCCCCCTGCCACCAGTTGCATCTGTCTTTTCCCTATCTAACAAGCTTCAAGGAGAGGGTGGTTGGTGCTGCTGTGGCAGGTATCTCTCTCTTGTATGGTCACTGACAGAAGCACTGACAGTACTCTTGTCTTGGGCACAACAACTCCATATTCTGCTCAGCATTAACTTGGTTGGAAGTCTGGAAGCCACTAGTGGTTTAAGGGTTAAGCTGTAAGGAATTAATTTAAAAACCACAGCCTTTATTTTCTCCTCCATTCTTGAAAAGCCTGTTTGGCTGATGCTGGTAATGACTCAACAGAATCTTTCTTAAGAAGAAATGTTGTGCAGAGCAGAAACTAAAGCAGAACTAATACATTACAGTAGGGTAAAAAGAGGTGTAGGCAGGGAAATGGGATCGGGGAGATGAAAGATCTTTTGGGGCTTTCTTTTGTGAGGCTTTGTTGATTTTGATCTGCACGCTTGATGTTAGATAAGCTATACTTGCCTATTCCGTATCATTTAAACTTGCTGCATTTCTCTGTATTTTGCCAACTCAGTGAAAGAATGTGATGGAGAATAATTTTATGCAGTTTTCTTTCCAGGAGAAGAGGAGGGTGGAGAATGTAAATATTCATTTGTAGGGAGGGAAAATGAGAAATTCATACATATGGCGGTAGGTTACACTACACTTCTGTCACACCTTCTATACAAGGATCTGCAAATATTTTCTGAACATTAACAAATGAAGCTGCTCAGTTATTCTGTGTCAACCTGTACACGGGAGGGGTTTAAGAATAATTATTGAGATTAGAAGCAGGACCCTGCAAAATTAAGTGACCCATAAGAAAATGTGGTCAGTGTCAGATCTCTTCTAATCCTTAGCTTTGTATTTTATACACAGGCTCAAGTACTACCTCAGATGCTCTAAAGTATGCCTTACTTTGAACATGCAACTAGGCTGGTAAAACTTTAGTCAGAAAGACAAATTCTTCAGTACCTTGTCGAATTGGAGCCTATTAAAAAAGGGTCAAATTTAGAGGCTGGTTAACTGTGACTAAGGAGTGACAAAAGGACAACTGTGGACATTTCAAGGCTTGGCTGAATTCAGTAGGATGACTTGCTAGGTTAGAAGACTTTTCACATGGGTGAAGGTTTTTCACAAGAGAGTCCTGGTGTTAGGTTTCTCCAAAACCACCTAGCAGCTGTTACTTTCCGTAAGTCCAAACAGAACGAGTTGCTGGTTTTAAGCAACACACCCAGGCAAGTGTGCAGGCAAAGGGTTAAATTGTGCAACATGTTTTTCAGCTGAGTAAAGTGAGAAGCCATCCAGGGCTGGCCAGAGTTTCCAGAGAGATGTGATATAGCCCTCGAAGGCTCGGTGGAGACAGGTGAGTTTGGCAGCTGTCCACAGGCAAATGGCAACAAAACTTCTGTTCTCCCACATCACAAAAGCACTTCAGAGACAATCTAGAAAAATTTTAAAATGCCTTTATATCCTTTCAACTGCCCTGTAGAAAGGAGACTTGCAAAAGCAGTTTAAAATATGTCGTTGTTGTTACTGGGGCTATGAGGTGAGCTGAAGGAGTGTTGAAATGCATATTCATTTTAACAACCCCCTGTGAAAGGGGGCTGGACTCCACGGTGATATGCAGGACTGTTAGACAAAGAAAATGTCTTGCAACCAGCTCCAGTGAGTCATAGCAAGTCATGAAGAGGAACTTGGTCATTCAGCTTGCAAGATGCAGGGTGTCCCTGCCCCTCACCTGGAGCACCAGGTTGGTTTTCAATACCAACTATGTGCTGTTTGAGGTTGCTTTTGAGCCTCTCTTTGTGAAAGCTGGTGTCTCTACATAATATTTTTTTTTTTTTTTACCTTGGTGGGCTCCTGCTACAGAAATGCCTTGTGGAGAAGGGGACTCTAGGAATGGCAGCAGCATGGAGGAGGAGGAGGGCTGGATTGTACTGGGGATTTGCCACATGCTGGACAGATTCCTAACTCCCCTGAGAGCTTTTTTCTGACATGGTTTGCACATGAACATCATAAACAAACATGTGTGGAAAACTCAGAGTAGCCACATGGTCTGCCCCAAATCCTCTCATTTTAAACCAGAAAAATCCCTCCCCCCAGGTTTTACCTATCTTTTTAATATGATTTCTGGAGGCTGGGAAAGTCAGTATCAATTATGTGCACAACACACTGACTTGAACTATTTCCAGGGGAGTAGCAGAAGGGGAAGATGGTCTGCTCGATCACTGAAGTAAATCTGTAAACCCACAAACATGCTCATATGTTGCTAAGTAGGTGGAGCTTTGTATCAAAAGCTAAACCCTGTAAATCAAATGAAGTTGCTGTCACCTCCTTAAGGCTCTGCTCTCTCCCTGCCTGTAGCAGTCCTACATGAACTATCAAAATGGCAGAGCTGTACAGCCTTTGTGCAGTTGTCTGCAACATGTCTGGGTTGCTGGTATTGGGGATGCAGCACGAAACGGGGGAGGGAGACAAGACAGACCAATTTGTGTTACCAGTCAAAATGTCATGGCGGAACAGCAAGTTCTGGTTTTGGTTAAGCCGGATTGACTTCAGCTTCCTGTTTGCCTCATTCAAGTGGGGAAGACTGAAGCGGTGCCCACAGGACAGCCCAAGGTGTTGTGGCAGAGGTGGAGGACTGGAAGAGAGATTGCATTGTTGAGCCCCATTCCCTCCTACCAGAGCTGCTCTATAATGGGTGCTTTGCTTCCGGAAGCCCCCCCAAGACAGCCAGGCTTCCTCTCCTCAACATGCAGCCCTCATTCCACAAAAAACTGCAAACAAGCACAGATGACCAAGAGCCACCAAAGCACAGTGGGCTAAAGGCGGCGATCAAGGGCATTCCCAGAGTCTCTGAAAGGTGTTATGTGATATTTTCCAGATGACACTGTAAAGACAGCCACGCCTGCGGCCAGAGCTGATGTAGCCATGCAATCACAACATCCCATCCCAGGGTTTCCAAACCATCAGCATCCTCAGCTCAGCCCACTGAATACCCCTTCTCTAACAGCAGCCCAACTCTGGGCTCACAGGTTTACCACCATGTAGACCTGTTCCCCCAAGACGCTACCATTTCCTCTGTTTCTAGTCTTTGCTTCGGTTCCTGGTTCCCAAGGTAGCTAAAATAAAGCAGGATCCACTTGCTGTAACTCTAACTCGATTTGAGGGCTTTAACACTAACTTGGAAAAGAGTTGTCCGATGAGTAGGATTTATTTTGCATTGAGAGAAGAGTGTATGTGAATTTTTGTCTGTCATAAGCTATAATACCTGCATGTACTTATATCTGAATTATTTCCAGCTTGTTATCTGTGATAGGTCACCTAAGGTCTCGTTGATAGGAGTAAATGGTATTAATTTAGTAAAATCAGATATGATTTAGTTGAACTAGTGCAATCCATTTTATGGATGCTTCCATTTCTGACTTGTGTAACATATTGATTTAGCTTAAGCTCATTATCCAGAAATTCGTGCCATTTTCTCATGTTGACCAGGTCTGTCACATGACTTTTCTTCTTATACCAGATGGTAGACTGATTTGATTAGATCCTTTAAAGCCTATGTTTAGCTTTATATGCACATCTGGTCCTGTAGCTTCTCTCTGCCTACAGTTACACCCAATTATTCAAACATACTAATAGCCTATCATGCGGTTCGAAGTCGGAACTGTTTATTTTAGGAATTGCTTTATTTTGTAACATGTCACTGAGTGGATTTATTGCTGTCCAGAGACTGCTGATTCTGGGAAGGCAAATCTTTTCTCTACAGCACTGCATGCAGAACTACCTCCCTCTCATCTTGCTCATCCCCTGCTAGAGAAATCTCACTGAGCTGAAATGCTGAAGACACTGAACAATTTTTTTCTTTTTAGCATGGCCAAACAATGCAAACATTGGTGTAGCCTGTTGCTAGCTGTTTGTGAGGAGGAACATGGCCACACCAGCCACAGAGACCATGACTAGCTTGGGGAGAGCTCCATTATGCAAGGTGCATCTCTAGAACAGCTTCTTTGAGCCTGATCCAACAAAGTGCTTATAGATGTGTTAGCTTGAAGTATGTGAAGAGTCTTGAGTTCACCAAATATTTAAGTGCTTTGCTGGACTGGAGCCAGAACGGTCAACAGTTTGCAAGACTATATGTTTAGGATAAGCTTTTGGAATCTTCTAAAGTACTCATACACACAAATGCAGAGAAATATATCTACACCACCATTTTTCAAGTCTCTGAGGAGTGATAACTGGTATTGATCATGGCATCCTTCATGACATGGCTTTGGCATTCATATTAGCAGAGAACTAGCAACTTGTCTCTCCTCTTAAAATAATAACAACAACAAGAGGTCTTTAATGAACAAGCTCCCAATATCTGACTGTTTTTGGGATGAGTTGTAACAGATTTGGAATTGGCCTCAATCCTAAAACAATACTATATCCCAAATCAAGGTTGCCAAGGTGGCATGTACACAGGGAAACATCTCGTGGTATGTCAGTGTCTCACAGCCAACTGCCAGCATACCCTGCCCCAACACTGAAGGGTGCATCTCCTCACTTTGTTTTGCTGAGGGAGCAAATGTGCAGAAAAATCAGCTTCTGTCAGTGGGAGATTTTGCCACTAACCTCAAAGGTCAGGTAAATAGGTACATGAGTGGAAGCTACACAATGCCCATTTCCATGACAGCATATTGTTCTGACAGATCCAATTCTCTGTGAACACCAAAAAATATATAAACCACCAGACTGTCTTGTTTGACTTATTCCATGTATCCCTTAGTAGATATCGGTTGTTTATTTTCATTCCATGAAACTTATCTAGATAAGGCCACAATTTTCCAGGCCTCCCTTCCTTTATCCCAAACATCCCCACCCATTCTTAGGTCAGGTGTTACAAGCTTTGGTGGCCTAGAATATAATAATCTTTATTTTAAGTATAACTTCATTTATTTTGGTTTCCATCTACCTTTCCTGTTTAAATGAAAACACAAAAGTCTATCCCTCTGCACTATGTTCCTGGGGTATTTCTTCTCAGTACCGTTTTGGTGAGCATTACTTTTTTATATTTCCTATGCCACAGTTGCACTGGTGAACCTCTGCAGTGAGACCTGTGTCTGCGGTTGCTGCTTCTGGTCTAAGATGCCGTTTGCTTAATCGCTAAGCAACTCTCAAGAGTCCAGCCCTGGGTTTTTAAAGCAGGCCTGGTCAGCATGCAGATTATGTTAGCAGCGTTACTGCTTTGGGGAAGGTGTGATTTATTTTTTTTTAAATGAATCCTGGCTTCCTAAGCAAATGAGTTTTAGCTAATGATGTATCTGTGTATATGTTGCTACAGCAGCTTTGGAGTAAGCTGGCAAGCTTCAGACACATTTGCCAGAGACACAAAGTCCTTACAGATAAAAAGTTTGGACAGATTTCTGAAAGTCTGGCACTTTTGCAGAAGACAGACATCCAAATTAGTGCCTCACTGAAGGAAGGGCAGAAGAGGAAGGTGAACTGTATTATTAGACCCCAGAGAATCCACACAGGATGCCCTGACCACAGGAAAAGCTTTCTTCAGCTTGCCCCTCGGATAATCAACCACAAAATACAGAGCCACAGAGCCACAGGCAGCATAATTTTGACTGCTCCCAGAAGTACTTGTTTCTAGCTGAAGAAATTCCAGTGATGCCACTCTTTCAGTGGACTCAATGGTAACTTTCCACAGCCACCATTCTGCAGCACCACTCAGCTACTGGCTGTGCTGTAACTACTGCGGGAGTTTGTCCCATTTTAGCTGTTTGCACATGCACCTGGATGTCTATTTGCAGCCAGTGCTTTGAAGTGTTTGTTTTTTTTCCCCTGATTTCCTGCTTGTAGGTAAATCAGACTTTGAAGAGCACTCTTTCTCTTGATTTACATACATAAATGGTTATTTTTGTTGTTGCAGGACATTTCATTCTTCACCCTCCTCCAGATCCTGCTCAGATCCTCCCTGTAATCTTGCCATCTCTCTTTGCGACATCGCTCTTCAGGCACACCCTGGATGACGCACTGCCATTTCTCAGCTCATTATATTGTGTGGCTACAAGTCCTGCTGCAAAACCAGCGTGGAAAGAAACAACACACAAAAATAATAAAGCTAGTCCAGCCTCAAAGGTGGATATGCAGCTACTGTGAGTCACACCTTAATTTCACAAAAGCAACCTTGAAACTTAGGCTCCGAGATGCTGATTAATTTAATTTTTAAATCTCAAAACAATACTGGACAGAGAGAAACAAGAAAAAGAAAATGAAGCACTGAGTCTTTAGATGGTGCCAAGGGAGCACTGAGAAAGAAGTGACCTTAACCTTTCACTAGATGGATGTGATAAGCGCGGCATTTTAGATGGGTGTGATGAACTCAGTGTTTGAGCCTCACCTAACCCTTTGAAGAGATGGTATCAAGTCTTCTACGCTCTGATTGTTTTGCATTTACTTTTGCTTTTTTGAGCTCTATTAAATTGCTTTTGTGAGAATAAAATCTAACCCTACCAGCCTTATGGCTAGATAAGCTTCACCACTTCCTGTAATGGGGCGGACCCTTTGGACAGTGCTGCAACTGGTTTGTTTCTTCCCATCTTAGCTTCAGTGGTTCGATACTGATACTGAAATCAGTGAGTGAATCCCTTAATCCAGGCCTGCTGACCTGACATCTAACTAAACTAGCATGTAGTTAGCACATCTGATGGGTTGTGTGTGACAAGGTAACATTTATATGCCTTATCACAAATATTGATACACAACTGCCCTCCATCGACACTCAGTGACACACGCAAGTCTTTACTTCAAATTAGTAATCCATCTTTTCTTATAGGTTGGCAAGAAAGCCAAAGAGAGAAGGAGAGGAGTGTTATTATTGGGAGGAGTATGAGCGTCATGATGATGGCGATCTAGATAGCAAGACATGTAGGTACTAGAAAAGTTCCAGGCAGTTCTTGCAAGACTAGACCAGGACTTCATAAACCCAAGCTCCAGTCTACTCCCCAGCACAGCCTTCTTGCATTGAGGACAATTCACTTCCTGGATAAGCCTCATCAATATTTGTTAACGACATGGATCAAATAATCTGCCATTTCTTATCCTTCTAACGTGAAATCATATGAAATTGGAGAAGTTTGAGTCTTGGCACAAAAGAGAAGACACAGATCTACAAAAGATAAAAGTAATCTAAAATGGGGACTGAAATTTTGGCTGTAAATTGTATTGGAGAAAAGATTAGTCCCTACTGGAAGATGACAGGAAGAGAGAAGATGGTGGTGCTCCTTTGTCTTTCCTACTGTTGGCTCTTTGAGGATTGAAATGGACACCTGGAAGTGCGGCGTGGTGGTCATGGCAGGAAAAAAAATTATTCAGGAAGCAAAAGGATGATTGAAGATCAGAGAGTGTCACTGCAAGGCCACCATCTGGGCTTCTATTTTCAGTGCTGTGAAAGAACCATCATACCATTTTAGCCAAACCCTGTAGCAAAACTAAGGGCTAGTCTGTGCACAGGTTTGTGCTGATGTCAGGAAATCAAGCCTGCAACGTGACTTTCATTGTTCCAGGGGAACCTGTTTCTGGACACTCGTTCTGGTGTGCCCTGTTTCAGTGGAAGCAATGATCTAAGTTTGATTTGAGCTAGCTCATGAAGGTCTTGGAAAATAAATTGTACCTTTGTACTATAAGCTGTTGAAAAGGGCGAATGAGAACTTCTGCCTTTTTTTCTTTTCTACTCTGCATGGGACAAGCCTCTGGGGTCACCTTTTTGTAACAAATTCACCAAAACTCTCACACCCTTTGAAGGCTGCTGCAAGCCTTGCCTAACACACACAACACCATTTGAGGAAGAAGCTACAGAAGCACAACGTGGTGTTATGTATTTAAAACATGATTACAAAACACTATTGTTTGGTCATTAAAACACAGCAACCCAAAGCAAGTAAAGTAAAGTATCAGACAGTGCTGATTGAGGGTGTAGCAGTTCTTGATTCTTACTGATTCAAACGTGCTTTGCTGAACCCTTTTGTTTTAGCCTGTCTGGTTTATCTGTCATTTGATGGATTTTACTTGCTTGTATATAACAGGCCTGATTAACAGCACTGCCACACACACATGTTTTATGAATTCTTGAAAAAGTCACAGTGAGTGGGTGGACTCTGGACTGTCTGATCTAGTTCTGCAGCTGCAGTGTCCTGACATTGAGGGTGCCTGTCTGTCTGTTCGGTCATGCCAAGCCACAGCATTTGGTCCCAGATCAGCAAAAGTCACAGGCATAAATGATGCAGGGAAAGCAACTATGCAGCAAGAAACAGTTCATGACTTGAGCTGAGATTGCTTGGCACCTGGAAGGGTCTGAGCAATATGCAAGGTGTGACAGCATAAATCAGTACGTAAACTGGCTATAGCTACAGTAACTGTGAATACAGAACATCAGGAGAGATTGCAGGGAGAATGAATTTGACTGCATGTGTCTTTTTTCTCCTTCCCAAACTAGAGAATTAACTGCAGAATACACTCTGTAGCTAAAGAGATGTCCATAGGCATTTAAAACACTGACTGAGAATAGGAGAATGAGTAAAGCAGATTTTCCAAACCCAGAATCTCAATGGTGGACATTTTCAATTTCTTTTGTGCTTGAAAAATAACAGAGAATTTTGAAAAATCAGCATGGTTGCATCCCCAGGGGAGCCTCAAATAAGGCATTAATTAAAGTAGAAAAGGGAGGTGTCTTATTTGAACTCTGCTGAGCTAGATGGATTACCTATGAAAGCTGGCATTGACAGGACAGCTGTATGAAGAAGCCTGTGGCAGAAGTACCGGTGTCTTGTACAAACAACAGGAGACAGGGCGGGAGACGCAAAGCCATAATTGCCAAATAGATTTCTTCCTCATGAGGCATATGCTAAGTCAGCAGAAACCTGCTTCAGTTTTCTGTTGCAAGGCACTGCACTGTTAATTAAGGGAAAAAAATGTTGGTTATACCTACTATTGCTCTTACAGCTCTTTAGCCTTATACGGCAGGCAATACTGCTGGGGAGAAGAATATTATAGATCTCGCTTGGAGAAAATTTTTCTCTTGTACGTCTCTTCTCTTTCATATATCATTGCAGAGAAAAAGTACAGCAATGAAAAGGGACGTGTATTAACATGAACACTGAGGTGTAGGACTATGAGAATGGCCTGCTGAGATTTCACCGTCCCAGCATTTAGCAAAATAATTTAAACTGGTGCTGCAGTTTAATTAAGATTTTGAGCTACTGGCTTTTTTGAGGTTCTAGAGGTAGAATTGGGAAGCCGTGGAGGTCTTTACACAACTTTCTGCTGTGGGGGAAAACAGATCTTTTTCAGGTCAGTAAGCTAAAATTCATTAATAAAATAAGTACCTGTTGGGACTACTGAGAACCCCACAGATTTAATAGCTTAGCTTCACATATACTTGCTTTTTTATTACTTTTACTCACCACGTACTGTGACTTTGATTTACTAACTCAATATAGTCTGTAATATGTCTAAACTGTATTTAAAAATGCCTGGGTTATTTGTTATTCTGCAGCGTTTCTCATCCCTTCAGAGCCAGCTGGTTTAACTTCATGTGAAAGTAGTTATCAGTGAGAAGGAAAATAAAGTATATATCTTGTTTGCTAATCAATACTTTAGAAAGCTTTCACTTTCCTATTTTAATGCATATTAGAAATCCCATCTGTGACTGGGTACTTATCTTTCTGCACCAGTATAGTGTAAACCAAAATGACCATCACCGTGAATCCATGGCATTGAGGCTCTGGTTTTGGCTTCCTGACCGCTGTTATTGGCTTTCTTTACTGCGTGCCCAGCCCTGAAACCAGGATGAAGGAGCGTGCTTAGGCTCTGCTGCTGCTGAAAGGCATGGCCCTGCCCACCCCAGCTGCACCCACCTGCCCTCCCTGCGCTATACAGGTCCAAGGGACAGCCTTGGTTGGACTGGGAAGCAAGCCCAGGAGAGCTGCCTCCATCCTGGATCCCAGAGTCATGGATGCCTCCTCCTCTGTGCTTAAATGACTTTTTACTGCTTGCAGGTTACATGGGAACAGAGGGAAAAAACAAAAGCCCTAATTGAACCTGTGCTCCAGGTGAAACTGTGCACCCCATCCAAAAAGACAGTGCTGTTCACCCTGCTTTCCCTTACCTCTGGTATAGTCAGTTAAAATGTCCATGGTAAGGCACACAACTGCTTTTTCTTTTTTTTTTTTATAGGAATTTAAGCTGAGGTTTTAATTACTGTTAATCAGGAAGCAGATTCTCTATCCTGAAAAAGGATTAAAAATATAAAAAAAATCCTCCAGACCCCCAGACCATGTCTAGCCTTGGTAAAAGCAAATAATTTATTTGCCATTAAATCTAATTTTTTCCCTTTATTATTTACTAATAATTTCCAGAAGACAAAATCACTGGAAATACATGCCTTCACAACTTTTCATTTTGAAAATACTGAAATACCTCCATTCAAATCTTCACTTGTTTTAATTTATTTATTGTTCCTAAAAAGTTCATGAAAAATCAATATAATTTTCTGTGATACAGCAGATCATCATCATCACTATTTTGAGGCTGGAGCTTTTCACCTCTATCCTCAGTCCCTATGGGAAGGGCAGATGGAAGGAGGACCTATGTGTGTAAAAAGTGAAGGCTCTCACATCTGTGCTGCCAGCTATGACTCCATGCCTACCCCCAGCCTCCTGCTCATCACTTTCCTCCCAGTGGCCTTCCCCGGGGGACTGGGGTGAGCAAATCAAGGGATTACTCAGCTGAAGAGGGTTGCGGTGCTCTACCCTGTGGCAAACACCTCAGTACAGAATTTCAGACTCGGTTCTGTTTACCCACAGCAATTGGGCACCACCAGTGAATGTGGCAATCTGAAATATGGTTTTAAAGCCAGCCGTGGTGCTCGTAAGTGGATCTATACAGGCAGCCGGAGAAGATTAAATCCTCCTGTTAGCCACAGAGCAGCGTGGTGTGGCAATTAGTATGTTAAGCAGAGCTAAGAGAGACTTTTGTAATGAAACCGAAAACTTGGCTGCCCCCCAAAATCTGCAAAGGTTCAAGAAACTTTCAGTAAACCTGGATTGATCCTTGGCAGATTTATAATTTCAAGGAGGAACAGTTAAAAACACCCTGGTTTGTGCACAGTTTTGAGCCCAGACCCGGCCATGCTTGGCACTTTGGGAGTTTTGCTTTGGGTTTTTTGCATACAAATCCAAAACACAATGTAGACTCAGCAGGGAGGAACCAATGCAAACCAAAACTGCTGAGCTTTGCACAGCTTTAATTATAATCTCTTCACAGTCCTGGTTTTATTTATTATTGTTTGTATTGTGGTAGCAGCGTGGGGCTCCAACCGGCTTCGGGGCCACACTGTGGTAGGTGTTGTAAAGGCAGAAGAAGAAGGAGGCAGGGTCCCTGTCCTGAAGAGATTATAATCTAAATAAACAAAAAAAGATAAAGAATGACGGAAGGACACAATACGTGTAAGCAAAATGATTAAGGGATGTTGGTAAGACAACCACTTTTCTTAGCATCTTTCTCATCCACACATAAAATCATGTATATTTACCCCGTAAAATATTTGGGGTCAGGGCTGTGCTTTCCAAAATGTGGAGGGAGATGGGAGGGATGTGAGAAATGAGTGCAAAACCAAAGGTGCCGGGGTTCAGTATGGAGAGCCCACAGGGCAGCCCCAGTGGATTTCAGCAGTGAGGGTGGGAGCGGGAGGCAGGCGATGGGGAGGAGTGGCAGGGGCGATGGCACTCCCTAGCTTGAATCAGGCCAGAAGACAGCCTGTATGCACCACGACAACCTGGGACAAGTCACCTGACTGGTCTGTACTGCAGTTTCCTCTAGGGTTGAGCAGGGCTAAAAATATTTCCCTATATGGTGTATTTCTTCCTTGATGTAAACTGCTTTGAGATACTCAGGTGAAAGGTGCTAGAGGAATGCAAAGATTTATTTTTCATAAAACTTTTCACATATTCTTCTCACTGCCAAGTTAAGGCCTGAAGCCAGGAATGTTAGAGATGCATACATCTCTCTCACCATATATATATATATGTGAATATAAAAATTTACTTACGAAAGAGGCCAAGGTGTATTTTTTAGAAATGAAGCCTTAAGTTAGATTTCCTAAATCTATATATAGAAACTTAAATGAATGCCAGATTTAAAATCAAGACACTTACTTATTTAAAACTGGGTTCAGGAGTCTAGCTATAAGATATTACTTGAAAATGTTTGGCCACAAGCTAGATGGAAATTTCATATTTTAAAAGAAGTTTGTAATGTCTGTTGGTTTTTTTTTTTTAATTTTTTTGGGGTGTTTTGCTTTGTTCGTTTTGTTTTGTTTTCTTCTAGGATTTAGGTGAAGGTTTGGGCCAGCTATTTTATCCTACTTATTCACAATTCTGCAACTATTAATTAAAACAAGCATCTGTCTGAAGCTATTTCTTACAACGGGTAAGATTTATATCTTGAAACTGAAGCCTGTTTTCTCACTGCATCTATTTCCTATTCTGTGTAAACATCCAAGTTTGTTATTGCAGCAATCACCAGTGCAAGCTCTCAGAGCTCCTTGCCAGGCTTGTGATATTTATTATTTGTTAAGCCCCAGCTCTTGGAGTGAAGTGATTAGATGAGAACCTCAGCTTGCAGTTAAAAGAAAATGATGCAACATTGCACTGGACCATAGGGCTGGTAAGAGAAACAGGAAAACATGAGCAGAATGTGTAGTCAAGGGTCCAAACATCAGAAAGACAGGCAAAAAAGAAAACCTCACATGTATTATTATTTTTAAAGCCTGAGGACTCTTAAACCAACCTCCCTTATAATTTGGAAGTGGGGGGGCTGACTCACAGCTTCTGACTGCCAAGGCATGGCCATGGCAGGGGTTACTCATCGCCTTATAGCTGCCCAGAGGTTTCTCACCAAGGGGCTGCTCACCCCTCTGCTGAACTGAATGTGTTTGTTATCGCCAGCTGTTGGGTTCCTGCCATTTTTTTTTCCTTTTAAAACAACTTTACTGAGGCATTCATTCATGAAAATATCCTGCACAAGAAATTACATGGACTTGGCAAACAGAGACAATAGGTCAATTCCTGGCCCTTCCAAATATGACAGGATCACTTTAGCTTTCAAAAAAAGAAGAAAAACTGAACTATAAAAAAGTCTCAGCTGCCAAATAGTCAGTAAGTCTATAACAATGTAAATGAAATGTAAACTTTATATGATGAAATGCATTTTTTAAAAAAAGCCCTTTTTTCTCAGCAGTCAGAGATATACAATGAGAAGATTCATTCCTGAAGGTAACTCCAGTGTATGAAATAAACCCCTACATACCACAGTCTAAAATATCTGCTGTACAAGAAAAAGCAACTGGGGCATCACCTTTGCTTTGGGAAAAGCTCATTCAGCCTCCTGACTTCTGAAGGCTGGACTTCACACTGCTCCACTCTGTGCCTCATCGTGCCCACAAACCCTCTGGGGAGAGGAGAAAAATGTCTGCAGAGAAGGAACCTAGCTATTACCAGTGTAACTAAAGGACATTAATAATGGAAAAACAATGCGAAGAGCACAACAGAAAACACAAATGGGAGAAAAATGAGAACGTTTGTGGAAAAATAGCTATACGAGGCCATGGTTTAAGACATGCAAAGGTCTGGTGTGCACTGTTCACCAAGCTATGGATGGGAGCTGGGGACCCAAGTGGGGGGTCTGTAGCCAGGTCTGGCCAGACCTTGCATCCACCTGTGCCTGCGGGCATGGGAGTAATCGTGGAGAACAACTCCCTTTGCCTTCTCAGTGTTACAGCCCTGAGGAAAGGTCTGGCTGACACCCAGGATAATGACATGTAGTTTGCCACACAGTTTCTTCTCCACATGGTGACATCTGGGCTGGACGGGGATTGGTTCTGTATAAAGAACCTGTTTATGAGGGGTTGAGTGCTTGGGAAGATGGGAAGTTGATACCAAAAGTTTACACTCATGAGAGTAGCCACAGGTGAATTGTGCTGCTCATATTTTTCTCCACAAAGAAAGCAGAGGAAAGAACAAATCACTCTTCACTTTCCTGCTGCCCTTCAATGGGTCCCTGCTGCAGAAAGAGCCCTGGCCAGACACCTGCAATAGGCCTGAAAACCAGCAAAAAGCTCATTGTTGCTGGAAGTTCTCCCTCCCTTTCTACTGAGGATGCTATTTGTAGCACATGGCAATATCCTCCATGCACAAAAGGCAGGGTGGATCCCAGAACAGGCAGTAGGGAGGAACACGGTCTTTTCAGCTCTCTGAATGTACGCTCTATAACCATGTTGATTATATTTATATGGTTTATGTTTATTCATTTACAATAGCTACAATTCACACTTCTCTTTAGAGTACAGATAAACCCTGTTCAGGTTGTGGCTTCAGGAATCAGGACTGTTAGGGACAAGCAACAGATGCAGACACTTATACCTTAGAAGAGAGAGAAATGTCCTCCTGCCTGAGTGAGTAAGTAACAAAATATACTGAAATCCCACAATTACCAGACAACCCTGCATTATGAATGTTTGTGGATCTCTACTGGGGATAGGGCTAGGCATGCAATAATGAAGCAATATTGTCCTTTCTGTTTCACACATACTTTGTGAGGTGGTGGAAGACAAGTGTTGGACACACTAGTGCCATCAGCTGCTCCAGTACACTTCAGGAACATCATTCTTTCTATTTCTGCTGTTAATTCAGCAACATGCCCTGCCAATAAACCATAGCAATTGCTGCCTCACAGGAATCATGACTACACAAGAGGAGGTAGCTTGCCAGCACCTGATGATATAGCTACAGACCATGGATGCTCTGGAACAGCCAAATCCTTATGGGCAATGGCAGCTCCTCCTGAACTGATATCTTGTGTCACTGAGGTGTTCTGGGGCTGAAAGGTTAAGGCATGCTTCCCATACTTCTGGAGCCACAGCTGATCAACCCAAGGGTGCAGGCTGATACAGTCCTACTGTGTTGTGCATACTATGCTGGTCCAGAACAAGTCAGAACTGCGGTGTCCACAGCTGGTGAAACCTATGTCAAGTGTCATTGCTTGAGCTGCTAGTCAAGGCCCACCACTGACTTCTCAGGATTACAAAGTAGGGCTGAAGTGGCATCCAGCCAAATCATCACATATATAGTGCTCATATCCAGAGAGATGTATGAAAGTAAACAGCTTGAAAAACTGGGTACTCACTTGAAGGAAGGACACATCAAACCATAGCTTTCTGTTTTATTACTCTTTTGCAGATAGATCAAGGGAAAAAGGCAAGTATCCCACAATAACTTGGAAAATACCTCATTACAATGCTCAAGGCTGTGGGATGTGTCCTCACAGAAAAGCCCATCATCTAATGCAGCCCGGTTGTTGGCACAACCATGCAATTAAACTTAAGCACCATTTAAGACTTTGGAGGCTTAATCTCAAGAATGCCGTGCCCAGACAAATTCTGCTGTAAAGACAAAATCAAAGTGATTTAGGCATATTTGTAGATGAAAATGGAAATGCCCTTACTGTACTGATTCCTTTTGCCATTTTAGTCTGTCTTTCACTTTTGAAGAGAACTGTTGTGTGAGCAAACAGAGCTTCAGTTTTCTTGTCAAAACTCCTGACGCCAGTGATCCTCTACTTACATGCAAAACAAAGCTGTGTCTAAGTCATAGGGTCAGTTTGTTTACCTTGCCTGTGGCAAGAGTTGGGTTCATCAGGTTAATTTCAGTAGTTGCTAAAAGGTCTTGAAATATTTTTCTGGTGTCATATGGCTTTTGTCTTTTTTTTTCAAAGCAGGGGGTAACCATGGACTGTTCAAAACATAATGAAATAAACATTTTTCTGCATCCAGCTCATCCTGTAAATTAATTCATTTGCATTTCTAACCCTTTCAAGTGAAGAGAATCATACAGCTGTGATGGGTTATGGTTCACATCAGCCAAAATTGATTCCAGGACTACTCATTCACAGAAATGGGGGAAATGAAGGTGGACATGCTGGTGTGTTGGTAAAAATGGGAGATTTTTAATTAAAAAAAAAAAATAAATTACAACTGCTATTATTTATTTAAGTTCAAAGCCTCTGGGCACATCCACACTGATCTGATGTGAATTTCTTCTTTGTTGCTGGTTCTAGCAAAGTTGATTTCATATTGCTGATTCATCTAATGAGTTTGGACTGCTCTTATTATCCATTCAGATAATGGACCATTGAGCCTGCAAACAAGTTTGCTGTCTGCTGCTATCAGCTGATTTACTTCAGATTTCTAAAACTAATTAATTCTATGTTTTGGGGTTTTTTTTGGGGGGTGGTGTGTGTGCATATAGGAAAACAAGCAGCATGTCAGAAATTTTGCTAATCAGAACTAGTCCTGTATACAGGAATGAGTTAATCCTGTGATAACTCTCAATAATTTGCCATTAACCATGGTCATTGATTCTGTTGCCTGGCCTTAGGTGAAAATACTATGTAAAAAAAAATAACACAGTGGCAATAGCAACAAAGTACAGTGTTTTCTGTCAGACTGTGCAAGCCCCTTCAATGCAGGAAGCAATAGATTATAAACAAGTTTTATTTTAATCCCTGCAGGACATATTATGAGAGTCCAAGAACCAGACCTATTTTTCTCAAAGCCCTCCAGAGAAAAAAGTTCTTGAGATCCCAATACAATATCAAAGAGATCAGCCAGTAAAGAAAAACTATCTGTTCCTGGCAAGACATCAAAACGTTTCCCACAAGTTTATAGTTGTCCAACTGATCATCAAAGAAAAGCACTTTGGTTGGGTTTGGGACTTTTAAGCGCCAAGAGGTGTTATTGATTCTGAGATGCCTGGTATTTTCAAGTATGCCAGCCGAAGGACTGCCGAGGGAGCATAAATGGTCCTTACTATGTGAAATGTGTTATCTCTGAGCTATTTTATGTATAAACTGATCTTTCTGTGAGCAAAATGCTTAGTGGCATGCCCAGTGCAGGCAGCTATTGTGCACACTGAAGCTTCTATTTGTATATCTCGTCACGCACACAACAACTGAGCATAAATATATTTCATCTGAAAAAAAACTAATGTCTGTTTCTCATAAGTACATGAGTCCATTAATTTCTACTGTGCTCATCATGAACATATTGCAATGGTTTATCATCACACTTTATTAGGTAGGGAAATATATTCCTCTGAGGCAATGAGAGGTTCAGTGGCAGAGATAATTTGTGGCTTAGCTTGTGGAGGGATTTAGGAGCCAGTATTATAATTGATGATTTATAATACTGTGAAGCAGAGGAACTCAAGTCATGGGACATGGTCTTCTTGTGCTGTATACGAATGTAGAAAAAAAGCGGCCTACACTGCATGACTGAAGCCTCCACATCACCTGTGTCACTGGATGAACCTAAGTTCGTATCTCTCCTACAGCAGAAATGCATAATTTACCAAAAATGCAATGTGTTCACCGATACAGCTTCTGCCAAGCTGATGAGGAAAATAGTGATGAAACCATGTCGATGCTCTTATCAGTGGAGCTAACCAGGGCATATGGCAGCAGTTGTTCTAGGAAGTGTGAACCTAAGGAAGGCAGCTTTCCTGTGGTACTGATGGCTAGATACATGGGTTCTCTAGCTCTCTTCTCTCTGTTCCCATCTCCTGTCCTAACCACTTTGCTGTCCCCATGCCAATCACAAAGGGCTGACTGAGTGGCAATGAGTGAGGAACAGCTGCAGGAGAGCAGTTCTGTTCTGCTCCCCGTGCTGAGTCACCCAGCAGTAAGGGACAAATGCAAAATGCCATAGTGTGTGCTGGGCAGGGAGCTGGGGTTTCAAACTGAGTGGGGATTTAAAGAAAAGAAGCCAAAAGTGGGAAGAAGTCTTCTGGCTCTAAATTAAACCTTCATTTAGAAGGTCAGCTGCAAATGCTTCAGATCTGCTAAACAGTCATGAGGTCAAGCTGTGGCTAGGAAACCATCAGCCACAGCCAGGGTTGTGCAGGAGGGCTTGAGAGTGCTCTCTGATGAAGAGTGATCCTGTCTGTGAGAAACAGTGTCTCAGAGAGGACAAGCACAGGTGTTTCGGCAAATCTTCGTTGATGTCAGTTTAGGCTTTAACTCAGATGATGATGTAAGGCCATTTCCCTCTCATGCACAGCCTTGCCATGCAAGCCGAGATGATTTATGGTCCGTATTTGTTCTTCACACAGGCTAGCAGTATGTTTACTTCTCTGAGATGACCAAAGGGTCACATGAACAACATAATCATGTATAATGTAAAGTATATTGTAATGTATAACCACTTGATAATCCCCCAGCCAGAAAGGCTGCAGGTCCTTCCCACTAACCTCTCTCTCTCTCCCTGCACCCAACTTCCATCTGACCCTACCCCAGGTCATCAGGGCAACACCTCAGTTCCCAGTAGCACAGAACAAATGCTGTCTTGGCAATACACGGCTGTTAATGAAACATTGAATGGAGGCTGATGCTTGCACATGACTTCGTAGAACTGCTGGAGTAACCATAACACCTGGGATAACTCTGCAGCAAACTCATTGCCGCACCAGGGTGCCTGTTGCCTTCCTGTCTGTTCCCTACAGACCTTAGTCCTGGTCCTCATCCCTCCTGAGTTGGAAGTGCTGATCCTAGATGACTACTTCCACTGCTGTAGCTGGGCATGAGCAAGTCCCAGGACAGCTGCATGAGGCAAGTCTGTAGGAAGGCTGCTCCCTCCACCAAGAAGGATTCATCCCCACAACTGCTTTATGCAGTCTTGTCTTCTGAGCCATCAACTGGCAGAACATGCCCTGAATATGTCCCAGACAAAATACTAGTGGTCCCAACATTCAAAACCTGTCACTTAACAGTCTACTCCTATAGAAACGATGTCTTTAATGATGGCTGCAGGCCATCTCACTTCAGAAGAGAGGAGATTTCAGAAAAGCTCAGTTCAGACAGTAGGCAATGCTTACTTGAAATGTTGCCAAAAATTTGTCGAGTTATTATTTTTGCAAAGCTCCTCCACCATAGCTTCCCTGTTGTCCTCTTAAATGCAAATGTTTCTGTCATCTGTCACAAAGAGTGCTGCCATTTTGCTACAGTGGTAGGAAGCCCAGGCTGTTGAGATAGGAGCTGGATTTTGGCAGGAGATCTGTGTGAGTTGGGAGTGAAAAAAAAATCCTAAGGTGGAAACATGCCAGCAGGAAAATTACAGTGTACCGAGAAAGCAGCTGTGCAGAATTTATGAAAGGAAGGGGGCAAGTCCTTTTCAAATGCCTGCCCTTACAAGAGTAAGGTAAAGGTGGATGATTTGCTGGGAAGTTGGCTTGCTTGGTGTGAAAGCCAGTTCACGGTGATCACTGCTGTTAGGCATGGCAGGGAGTTTTGTAAAAGGCATGAAGCAAATTCCAGCTTCCAGAGCCGAGCACATAGATTTGCAGATTGCTGTGAACACTGACCCTCAAAACTGATTTTAACTGTGTTTCATCCTTAGTGAGTAAACCTGCATTCCTTGCGACCAAGCTCCTGAAAAATCAACACCACGGAGAAATTCAACCAGTGATTGTCACAGAACCGTTTCGTATGCAAATAATGTCTTTGCAACGGACTTAATGAGATTTTATTTTGCTGCACAGGTTTTATGTATGTTAGTCCTTTGAAATGGTAAATTACCCAGCTCTGGATATGTGATACTAAAATAATAGAAGGGTTGAAAAATTTTCCTGTAAATGGTTTTGACTGAATTACACTGCTTAGTGACTTGTTTTTAGTGATGTAAAAGGTATTCAGAGTTTTCTATTTTCCTCTTAAAAACAAAATGCAGTTAACATCCTAAATTTCATAGAATCATAGAAATCACAGAATCACAGAAATGTCTGGGTTGGAAGGGACCTCTAGAGGTCATCCAGTCCAACCCCCCCTGCTGACATCTTCAACTAGAGCAGGTTGCTCAGAGCTCTGTCAAGCCCCATCTTGAATGTCTCCAGGGATGGGGCCTCAACCACCTCC
>JAAGNO010026770.1:34874-50052 GCA_033439905.1 Ceryle rudis | reverse complement strand
GATGTTGTGGGGGACTGTGTCAAAGGCCTTGCAGAAGTCCAGATAGATCACATCCACAGGTCATCCCTTGTCCACTGCTATTTCTAGCCTTTGATTTTTAAAAAGCCTTTTACTGAAAGTGTGTTTATTTTATTGAAACACTTTTCTAAGGAATTTAAAAGTTATTTTCAAGCTTTTAATAAAAAGGAAGAAAATTAATAGAAAATTGATAAAAATAAGAGAGCTTGCCTTATTCCCTATGTCACATGTACAACTGCATTTTTTTTTTCCTAATTATCTCGGCAACAGTGGTAAATAAAAGACTGAATCCCAAGCATCTGTGACTTAAACCAACAACACGGCATGACAAAGTGTGCAATTACACTAGATTTGCACACTTTTTAAAGAGGCAAAAACCCTTGGCCATTTGCCACATCTTACAAGATAGGAGAGGGGTCTGGGGACACCTCCGGATGACTGCTGTGTGGAATCCAATCTCCCACCCACCTTGATGGGCGAAGGCTTGAGTTACTTGCCCTGCCCTTCCACTTGTGCTTTTAACACTTACAGTACCTATACATATAAGTATCATTTTTCTCATTTGCCTGGTTTAACAATGCAACCGGCTATAATTTTCACGCTTTTGCTGATGATTTAAAATGACATTTTTATTTGCCCAACAAATTTTTAAATGCGGCTTAATACTTCCCCATACTAGACCTGCGTTCTCTGTAATAAGAGTAATGTTTAGGATTCAGTTCATACCCCACTAGCGAATATAATCCAAGTCACTGCAGGCTCTGATACCAGGAGCAGGGGAAACAAAAAACAAAGGGAAAAAACCCAAACCAAGCAACTCTCCCTCCCACCCCACCAGCCTTTTCCTGGGACAGAACAGAGTGTTTCGTAGTCCATTTATCTGGTTTGGCTGCAGCTCTGGCAGTGGTTTTGTGTGCAGGTACAGCGACCTGCTGCAGCTAGTACACAATTCAGGGGAGTCCCCGTGATTTTGGGGATGAAACTGCCCCGGGAACAGCAGATGGACACCTCTCCCAGGCCCTACCCAAAGGGATGGCTCCTCTCTGCCACTGACCTACAGTGGTATTGCATGTCAGTGCTTGCTGGGGCCGGGGGAGAGTGTCTGTGTATTACTAGGGAAGTATTAAAAAAAAAAAAAAAAAAGGAAACATTTTCAAGGACTGCACAGAAAACAGCGCAAGAGTTGCTAGAGCAGTGTGCATACGCTCGAGAGGAATCCCTTTCAGTTCCTCTTTTCTTCAGCTTTATTTAAAAAGGGTTTGAAGGCTGGTTTAATTACGAAAACCAGCTCTCTAGACACCAAACAAAACGACAGCCTAGCCTAAGTTGGCACCAGGACAGATGCATATTTTGCTCACTTCTCCATGCCAATCGGCTGTAGCTCATCCAGTATGTCAATCCAAGTTGTCTGTCTGAAATCCAAGTTCTGTGGCCTGAAAATATCCTGGTCTGGCTTTGTTTCATTTGGTAAACAGCTTGCTCAGTCTATTTCTTCAACATTCAAAACAAAAATCAACCCTCCAAAAAACCTGTTACTACATGATATGCCTCTCTTTGCATTTTACCCCACTGCAGGATTTCCCCTCTTCTCTCTGTATACACTGACCATGAAATGCTGGCAAAACACTGCTTTTTTTAAAGATAGGCTTGATTCTGCTGAGCACTGAGCTCAAGTGAATGGGCTCAGAGTTAAGGCTGAAGCAACCAAGTCCTGCACCAAAAATGTTGTGGGATGTTAAGTGCTTGCAGATCTGCCAGCTCCTTTGGGCTGTATGACCATCTCCTGCATTCAGCTAAAACTGGTAGCGACCACCTGTGTGAGCAGGCAGGGCTCAAGGATGGTGGCTTTGCAAAGCCTTGTCCCCATCAGGGCTTTCTAGAGCCCGGCAGCTTCTTGGGGCTTGGTCCTCCCCACCCCCTATAAGGTTTTGCAGGACAATGTGCATAAGGCAAAGAATAGCAAGCAGTATCAGGGAGGGTTTATCGTGATTTACCATTAATGCAAATTCCCTCCCCTCCCTTTTCCCCCTTCTGCCATTTTAGTACAAATAAAGGGGCCCAGGCTCCCTAGTCAGCCAGCAGGATCGGGACTGCCAAAAGAAAACAAATCCAATGCAGGGAGGCTGCCCACAAAGCACGGCTTAGTCACCATTGCAAAGATGAGAAAAAAACGCAAAGAGCCTCCTGAATGCCAGTGATGGAATATGGTTTTCTCGATAATTAAATTCAAGCAAAGCCTCACCTCTCCTGGTTTCCTACCGGATATTTTCTCCTGAAGGATACTGAACATCTTTGACAACCTGGAATTTGGTCCCCATTTCCCAGCTTTCTAAGCAGAAGCAGTGGCTTTCCACAGGGTACAGCTAAATCTCATGGAGACGATTAATGCACCAGTCATCTAGTTTCCACCTTTCCCAATAGCTTAGTAATTGACCCAATGTTTACTAGTATATTTAAGGGTCAGTGGAGAAGAAAAAAAGAGAGGTAGAATGTGAAGCATTGAAATAGACATATAACTTGTGAAATATGAGGTTAAAAGCATCAGGGAATCTACAGAAATCCCTAGGAAATAAAAAAAATATCCCCAGCTGTCACCTTTCTTCTCCCACCTTCCTAGTGAGAAGTTACATGGTGTTCAAACAAGGCAAGAGCATGTTGCCTTTTAATTATCACACTTATGTGCTTTATATAGGCACTTTGCATAGTGGACACTGACATATCTGAACCTTTGGGTTAAACCAAAGAAACCCAGGAGGTGTGGGGAAGGAAACACTGGGAGAAGAGGTTCAGTTGCAGCTATTTACCCCATCAGCGAGCCCAACTTCAGGGAAAGATAGTATCAACTGCAGAGGTGAATTCAACTGTGTTAATGACACTGCAAAGTCATATGCTTTATACTGCCATGTGATTTTTGCCCCAGAGCAATCCCCTGCTTTATATTTGCACTCAGAGGCCATAAGAACAGAAACTGAGTAACTGCAAGCAGCCTCTGTCCATCTTGGTCTGCAGTATCTCGGCTTTTCTGAACATGCCTTTCTTCTTCCAAACTGCAAGGCAGGGAGATGATGTGAGTATTGCATTTACCTCAGGACAGTGTCTCTGTTAAACTTGTCAGGTTCAGTTAAAAGCGAATCACTAGCAACAGGCAAGCAGCCGTGCCCTGCCATGCCTAAGTACGCTGGCTGGGACGGAGAGGTGTGGACACAGCATCACTTGGGAATAGACCATCCTGCTCCCTGAAAACTGCGTTCCCGAGGCTTGGGTTATCCATCCTGCTACTGCACTGCAGCGGGGAGAGAGGGTTGTGGGGAGCAGGAGGGGGAGGCAACCCAGGCGACTCCAGGAGGCATGGTGCATGCACAGCCCAGAGGACCTGCCAACCCTGCCATCCGGCAGAGCCTAGGGCAGAGCAGGCAGGGTTAATCCTGACCACAGCACACACTTCCCCTTTCCCCTCCCCCAGCAAGAAAAAAACATTTCCTGCAAGGGGAGGATAGCTTTGCAGTGCTCTGAACAACCGTAGCAGTGGCCAGGGGATTTTCTGAGTATGGGGGCTGGGAGACTTTGAAAGCAAAAAGTGCACTCAGTATCTCGTGGGTTTGCATGCAGTTTAAGTTACTCCAGTGAGGAACATGCAGCTTCTGTACTAACCAAATAAGATAATGGCACTGAGCATTAGGCTCCTAAAGGGCATCTGCCTGTTTGCATGCAGTTATCAGGAAATGCACATCACCACATATAGACACATAGACAGACTGAGAAAATGCCTGGTTGTTGGATAAGTCTGGTGAGGATGTTATCTCTTGGGACCTGTGATATGTCACCTGCTGAAACTTACAGGCATTCTATTCCTTTCCAGTAAAAGGAGCATCATCATCTGATAGTTTAGGAGGAAAGAGGAGGAGGAAGAGAAGAGAGGAGAGGAGGAGAAGCAGAAGAACAAAGAAAGTTAAACAGGAGGATGGGTGTTATTTGCTGTTGAAGTCTTAGCAAGGGTACTTGGTGTTACTTCACTAGAACTGGAAATTCTATGCTCCCACCTTCAGGGAGGGGATGGCAAAGCCTGAGTGAGCTGAGATCAGCTCTGAATGAGCAGAGGGGTTGCTGTGCAATGCCTGGCAGCTCCACTGGCCCAGTAAGGTGCAGTCAGCCTCGGTTTGGAGGGTTAGTTCTTGTCGTCAGGAGGGTGGCAATGGGAATGTGTCTCCTGGAGGACCGTGGAAACTTCAGAGCTCAGAGATACAGACCTGTCTCTGACACAGGAACTGTTTGATACTAATCGGAAACAAAGGCAAAGGTAACTTGCTGCCCTGGGTGCAAAAATACAGCTTTATTTAACAAGAGGCACAGATATCCAGAGTACAAAGCGGCTTGCCAAACTGAGGCTTTTTCTTTCTCAGTAATACCGGGCAATTTTTTTGTCCAGATGCTGTCCATCCACAAAGGCTGGCCCCCTTCTCTGCTCTCAAGTTTCACCCCAGGATTCAAATCTTAACACCTCTAAATGTAACTTGGCTTCCTTCCTAGAAGGAGCAGGCCTATGGGAAAGGGGCTACACAGTGGCACCACCTTGGTTCAGAATGGAGAATAAAGCTGCAAACCTTTTCAAGCTCAGATGCTGAGGGGATTGTATGAAGATGGTGGGCAAGCTCAGCTGTCACCCATTGCAAGGGAGACAAAGAAAACCCCATACTGGGAGTGAATAAACAGTTTACTGTCCCTGAAACCATACTAGTCAGCTTGCATCCCAAAGGTTAACAGTTTTTTATTAAAGGCTCTGAAACTGTGAGGGTTTTTAGTTTTATTCCTTGCTTACTTTTCAGGAGTGTAACAAAAAAAGCCCCTCCTGGGTTTGAAGTACTTAAGCCATAGAGCTTTTAAACTTTTCTCTGCAACCAAATGGACGAGGAAGGTCCTTTCTATTTTGAAAGAAAGCTGAGATTCTTGCACAACCATTTCCCTCCAGGAGCCTTTGTCCCAGCCCCCACCCCCAATCCCAACCTGAGTCCACCAAGTACCTTGAGACTTGCAATTAAGTCTGTTGGCAAGATAATTGTGATGGTTGGCAACCCAATGCTGGAGGAGCTTCCACTCCTGTAGCTGAAGGATATGAGTTCCCTCTCTATTTTACCTCTGCAACGATGTAGAGGGCACAAAGTTCCTTTTTTGTATACTAATGTCTTATTTGCACAGTAATCTCAGCTGTGGAATGGAAATGTCTTCTCTGGCCCAGGTTGTGTACTGTTAAAAATCTGGTAGCTCCCATGCTAGAGGTGGCTGCATTTCAGTGGTGGGAAAAGTGATTTTCATATTGTTCTGGCACAGTTCTTGTAAACTGAACTTCTGTAACATTTCTCTTTGAGATCCATGGGAGTTTTTGTCTTCTTTAGGCCTGCAGTGCAGGGCCATCAGTTTGTAAAACACTAAAAGAATGACTGAGAAGAATGCTATAATGAAGTTGTTTGTTGGGGATTATTTTTTTTGTCCTTACATTTGATTTCCCTTGAGATAATCAGAGTTGACTTTTGCATCTCACACTTGAGTCTCTCAAATGCACTCTCTGCACTCAACAGGATACAATTCATTTGTACAGTTATGCTACTGATGTGCTTTTTTATACATTTGCATGTGCAAATGGCTATTTCATGATGATTTTCTTGTGCGATTGGTAACGACTTTGCCTGCTAATTAGGTGTGCCGATGGGTGTAATTCAAAATCAGATCCTATCCAAGGCTGAAGCTAACGTTCAGCATGCAAACTTCATAAACCAACTTCAGCAGCACTTTGTCACCACTCCTGCACCTGTGGGCACGCACTTCTGCTTGCCACCCTGTGGGCCACATAGCTGTCTTTGTGGCTACAGAGGAAACTGGTAAAGGAAACTGATGCAAGTGAAAGAGAATTCAGAAAAAAAAAGTTGTTTTTCATCAGGATCTGTTCCCTGACCTCGTTCATTGCACAGTGCCGTGAACAGCTGTGCTGTCCCAGTGCAGAAGATGGTGCAAGGGTGGGACAAGCTGGCCAAGGCTTCCTCTGATGCTACCTAGAAAAATACAGACTGAATTGCTTCTGGGATGTTCCTATAATTTATTTCTGATGGTCTATTTGCAAGGTCTTTTCCAGAGAAAGATCTCACCATCAATGATTTAACAGAATATCAGAAGAAAGCACTAATGCACCTAGACATGTCTGAGGGCCACAGATTAGGCAGTCCTCAGGACAATGTCCACTTCTGTGCCCTCAACAGAGTCTGGCAAATAAGGGATATGAAGACCCCTGTGGTCTTCACAAGTCATTTCCTCTGACTCTTGCTTGTAGAAGTTAGACCACCATTGCCATTAAGGACAGGTTGTCGTGTAGTGATGGCATGCAGTAATTTCCCAGTTCATGTGTGAGATCTACTGCACAATGTTGCAAGGCCTCATGGGAAAATAGTGTCATTGAGCTTTTGCACTCCATCTTGTCCCTACTCTTATACAATTCCAGTGAGAAGCTGAGTTTTTGCTGGTATAATAATACTAAAAAAAATAAACCCAAAGGAAATTAAACCACAAACAACTATATTCAAAAAACAAAGGGTCTGGCTGGTGCCCAAGAAAACAAGGAAATTTAAAGATAAAGCAAACTGTCCTTATTTCACCCTGTTATGCCTGAGGATGGCTGGAGTTTTCCAAAGAAGGCAAGCCATTGCATGTCCCGCTCTGCCAACTAGCGGCCATCAAAGGGCCAAGCCCTCTCAGCAGACGAGCTGGACTTTCTCCCCGACTCCTTAATGGGAAAGTCATGCAGCGACATTGAAACCCAGACATTGAAATCTAAAAGCCCTCCTAGCCATGTGAGCGGCTGGGATGGATTAGGACTAAATGAAGCCCAAACTCACTGACAGGACGTGGAATAGGGGAAGACCTGAAAGGAATGAACTTCCCTTGAACTCACTGATGGGTGCCCAGCTCCCTGGGACATCTGCCCGGCCAAGGAGAGGGAGTGTCGACTAGCCAACCTATGCCAGGAGATGCTGGTCATGGTCTGGGAAGGGTGGACTGTGTGTGAAGAAGCTGATGTATTAAAATCATGAAGCCCTGGAGTAGCTGAGGCTTCAGCTTTGATACCTCATCAATTCAGAGGAAGGAATATGGAAAGTGTCAATGCCAGAGCTCTCCAGTGTTTTCCCATCCTGTGGCAACACCATGGCTCACACTGGTGGGCAGCCTGGCCCAGCCCCCTGGGCTCAAGTGAGGGCTAATGGCAGGACAACCTATCCAAGCCAACAGAGTCACCTCTGCTTGCACTCATCCTGAATTGGCTTGTGGTGTTCAGAAGGCAGGCAGGGCACTAGGGGGAGAATAAGCAAGGAACAAAAGCCCAAATAAAATAACCCACTTTGCATGATTATTTGTTAAGCAAATACTTGCTTTGATTAGCGTATTTGCTGGTTTCATTATGACAATGTTTGGCAGCACGGTCTGTTCTTGCAGTCCATGTTAATGGCCTCTTTCAACTTTGTAACGTCTTGGAGGAGCAAGTTTGCCCTTTTTAATTTTTATTCCTTTGTGAGACCGGTTTTACTACTACCACAGGCCTCCAGAGTAGCTGATGCTTATAATTTCTATTTGTAAGTCATTGTTAATTTAACAAAATCTATTTTATTTATTCTTGAATACTTTGAATATCAAAGGATTTCCTCTATCCTCCTTCTGAGCCTACGTGGCCCTGATCATGTGCTTTCATTCACAATGAAATTAAAAGGCATAGGAGGTGGCCTTGAACATGAGGATGAGCCAAACCTTTGGGAAACAATATAGCATATCCCCATCTGTGACAGCGGCATCCCTGAGAATGCTTGCAGGTGCATGTCCTAGTACAGAGTGAAATGCACACATCTGATTTAGATGCTAACTTTGCTCACTGAAATCCCATTAAACCAGTGAGCTGCATGCTTTTTGTCTTGTCTTTTCTCACTGTCACATAAATTTGAGCTCTACTAATACCTTCGTACTCACTTGGACCCCCATCAATATCTTCTATAATGAAGTAAAAAGCAAGCAATAAAGCCACTGAATAACCAATCCTTTCAAACCTGCCATGTCTTAAAGACAAAAATTGTTCCCCAAGTAATCAGAACATTTTGCTGACTTTTCTTTTTGACACAGCATGCCCTTTTCTACAGTAATCGGAGATAGATTCAGACCTAAAAGCCAACTTCATTTATAACCACAATTCTTAAAGGCAGTTCGGTCCAAAGGCTACCATGTCCTTGAAGCTCCACTGACAGAGCCAGATGCCTTCAAATCCCAATCTTTTTGGCAGTTTGTAAGGGAGCTGGTAACCTAGAGGGCAGCTGTGAGGGAGTATTCATTGCTTTGAAAAACCAAGCTCCCCTCTAGGTTGCCAGCCAAGAACTACTGGGGAACCTTGATTCTCAAGTGGTGTGGGAACATGGGGAGCTGAATTGGGCCTCCCATGTCCCAGCTGACAGCCTTAATTTCAGACATGCTGATTATTCTGGGGGTCTGGCTTTCTTTTTTTGACATGCAACATTTCAAAAGGTCTCAGTTTCAACTCAACATGAATGAGGGAAATTTGTGGAAGCTTGAAAAAACTTGGCAGGATGGAAAAGCTCTTTCTCACCCATCTAAGTCTTCTGTTTTCTCCTGGGTGAGAGCAGTGGTTTTCAAGCTTATCTAAATTTTTCCCAGTGGAAGTGGATACTTCTGTACAGGGTAGTCATGAGAATAGCTTGTTTCTCAGTTATCTTTTGTTGAGCCTTCAGAAGCTGTACACAAACCTCCTTGTGCTGGATACTGCTGAATGAGAGGGACAACTGCTAATAGACAGTATGGGGACTCCTCAATTCCTCCATAGGGATTCTACTACTGTGCTCATCAAATGTCTATATAAACTTATTACCAGTTATTTAACACTACACCTTTTCTTATTTTAGCCTTCGTGAATCAATGCACCTACCCCTACCTGGAGAATCTGTAGCACCATTTAGGAGTCTCATTATTTCAGTTGCTGATATCCAGACTCCTTACCAGCTGCTAAATAAGAACATCTGTTCCACTGATTCTTAATCATATGATTCACCGAAGGGGTGTAGTGCTGCCCAAGCTGTTTGCCAACTGGGCCTTATTGCATATTTTTCAGTGATCAGGTCACAATGCAGGAAGCTATTAGAGAGTTAGTTTGAACTGGATACACACAGAGATAATGCTGCTAAAAAGTGCTTCCCCTTGAAGGTACTTCTATCCAGTGCCACTGTTTGCTAGATAGTTTGCAGTGTGAACTTTCTCAAAGGAAACCTCCTTTCATGCTCAGTCTATGTATGGAGGCTGGAATGGAGTCCTTGTTGCAGATGACTCAGTAGGGAATGAGCGTAACTGTGTGTATCACATCTATACAAACAAACTTCAGCTACTTGCTAGTTAACCAGCCTGCCAGCAAGCATCTCAACTGTATTTCCCCCAAAGAGAAGAACTAATATGATGGGATCTTCGCATCTATTTTACCCTGACATTAATACAACTGTCAGAGAGGCACAACTCTCTGAGTGTAAACTTTCTGCTTTGAGCCGGGGCTCCAACTTGCTTATCTCATGGCTCTGACTCACCGTACTGCAGTGACTGATGGTCTCTACAACTGGGTGGTGGCTGTCTGCTTGGAATAGGATTAGGCAACCACAGGTGGCACCACCTGCTGTGAGGCTGCCCTGCTTGGTTTTACTCCCCTAATGACTCCTAGCCATTTAAGAGTCTGCTCAGTTGCTGAAGGGGAAGTGGCCAAGGGGACAATGGGCTCCTTGTAGTTTTTCAACAGTATCACTTGACTTTACTATTGGCTGGCATGTGGCATAGCATGTTGGGCTGGGTACAAGTGGTGTGAGCAGTTGGCTGTGCCTCTCCAGAAAGGTGGCAGGAAGAGTTACAGGTTTATGTTGATCTATAACACAGAATGCCGCTTTCTCTTTGCCACAAAATCTACCCTTTATACAGTGATGTGAACTACTGGAAGTTCTGTCACTGCCACTACAGGTCAATGGTGTATGTCTGATGCTTTTCTTTATTCCTGTACTTTTATTATTGTGCTTTCTGCTCATTTGGATCAAGTACCTAATTAATCTTGTTTCCTGTAGGACAGCCTAGAACCTCACTAGAGAAAAGATGCTATACACTAGAAGAGCTGACTTGTTACCTTTTCTTGCAGCCTAAGAACAGTAGAAAAAGACAGTAGAGCCAGCTATTGATAAAACCACAAACAAGTGCCACTGTCACTGACATTGAGTATCACAAGTCCTAGGCCCATTTAGAGCAAGGGAGCTGTCTCTGGAGACCAGCATTCCCAGGTGTTATTTTCAGAAAACTGCATCTCTGATGTCACTAACATCTTCTGTGATAATAAATGGGAATTGTTTAAGGCATTTATAAAAAATAAATCCCATGTGGAGTCTAATCTGAAGTCTTAGAGTTTCTTTACAAAGCTCACCTATATAATCTACCCTTTCCCCTGCAATCCCTCAAAGTATACAAGAGATGAGAGCCCACTAACCAGATCCCCTGAACCCTACACCTTACCTGCCTGGCTGCACTGCAACAGAACCTTGGTGTTCAGAGGATTGCTGGGGGAATTTTTATTCTGATGCAGTTTCTTTGTATTTCTAACAGGGCCTACACTGTCTCATGCAAATGAGTGCTCTATGCTTGCTTCCTGCTATACTGCACAGCCATATGCTGTATGGTTTGGCTTTAAAACTAAATGAAATAATAACAAAAATCAAAGTGGATATGCCATCCTCTAGCCCATGCAAAAGAGGTGACTACCAAAGCTACTGTCTTCTCAAATCAGGCCAAACTATGAGCAATGTCAGAAAGTCAGGTATCTGTAGATGAACCACAAAGCAATGCATAAAATCTGTTCTAGTATATGACTAATCTCATTTCTTGTATGTGCCATTCCACAGTGTCGAGATTCAACCTGGAAAACCAAGATTAAACTCTGTGCTGCTGGTGGTGAGGGCCCTTCAGTACTTACATGAGAAGGTCCATAGGCTAGCTATAGAGCAAAAATATCAGTGTCCAACCCAGCTCCAGGGAACTGAGAAACAGGTATCCCTCCGACTTCACTTGTAACAGGACTGACTGATAAATTACCCATATTCCTAACTTCAAGCTTCATCTTCAGTTAAAGGAAGTTCAAGTGACTTCCACCCTACAGCCACAAAATGAGAAGACATTTCTGGTGCATGTGTGTGCACACACTAGTGGGAAACTGTAGATATGAATTTTCTATCTAGCCGAAGGCAAGCAAGGGTTTGAAATTTTTGGAGGACAATGTATGTTCTTTTACAAATTTCAGAGGGTCCTTAAACACTGAACATTAAGAACTCATTGTAACACCAAAGTCCTTGTCAGAATGAGCAATCTGTCACACCATTCTTCAGAGCCTACTTCAGACAGTTTACTTGGGATCAATTTGATTTCAGGTAAGCCCACTAAGAACAAATGAATTTCATCAAAACCCCACCTCTTGCTTTTAAATGATTACATGTTGTTTGTGATAATGATTGCAACTGCTGTGCTGCCTACAAATCAACTTCTAAACACAAAACGTTTTGATTTACTAGTACACTTACTAGTGTGAGTCTAGAGACAGCTTCATATTGTGGGGCTATTGTTCAGTTTTCTTCATTCCCTGAAAGCACATCCTGCAACAAATGCTCAAACCTTATGACATTAAAATGCCCAGAATCATATATTTCTCTGAATATCATGCGGTGGAAAGACAAGACAGATTTTCTTGCCTCTGGCCTAGCCCTGTCTTTCTGATCTGAAGATGTTGGCATCATTAAAGCATCTTGGCTTGGCATTTGCTTTATCTCTTGTTTGTAAAGATACTGTTCTGAACAGTACTTTCTTTTTTGTGGTACCAAACGGCTGGACATTAAAAGGGAAAAATACTAGTGGAAGAGACAACATTTGTCTTTTCTGTTGAACAACAAACAGAACTAAATGTTGACCTACAGCCTCCAGCTGTCTAGTAGACTAGCTGTCCCAAGCTGCAGAATAGCCATCCTTTCTGTAGCCAATGCCACAACGTTCCCACACATTCCCACACTGGCATATCAAGAAATCTTGTTGACTTCAGTGCTGATTATTCAGATTACTGAGAAGTACCCAATGCAAATAGTGACAATATTTGTAGACCTTGATTCAGCTATTCATTTTCTTCTGCTAGTAGATACCAGTTCTCATATTTGTTTGTACTGTAGGTTTTTTTACACCGAACTTGACAGCTAGTGTCAGTCAGGGAGTCAAGAGGAGGAAGAAAATGTTTTTGCTATGACACAGCACATTTAATTGCACAGAAACAATGCATGACTTTTGAATGCTCATATCCTTAATACTACATTGACGTATTAATGTACTTTGTTTAATACATAGAGTTAAACTCGAAAGCTTCCTTAAAACTCCAGCCATCCCTCTACTATCTCATAGTTCAATCCACAAGAAGTCAGGAAAGGGAAACTGAATTATGCAGCTTGATATGGAGACATTGCACACCTGATATCAGATTTAAAAAGTTAAGCATTAGTCTTTTATCATTTTTTCCATTTGTTTTATTCTTTATTTAAGAGCCTGGAATTAACCTGAAATCAAGTGTCAATCCCTTTTCTTCTGAAGGACCTAGTTTAGGATGTCCTATTTAATCAAAAATGGCTGCACAGGAGCTCGTAATTGTGCAAGCACCCAGTGGTTAAGACATGCACAGAGAAGGGGCCAGTTTTCTCCTTTGCCTGAGGAATGGCAACTTGCATCTCTAGTGGTGACTGCTCTTATAGCTGGGAAAGAAATCATGTCCCCACTGACTTCAGCTAAATGCATCTTTCATTGATGGAAGTCATGTGGAGAAGGCTAAGCAGAAAGGCTGGGAATGACCTTACCCTCTCAGGATAGCCTAGCAAGTGTGACACTTGTGGGGGAGAAATATACGTCTGACGCCCCTCTCCCGGGAGCTGAAGTCAGATTCCCTGTACCCAGAGGAATATAGTCATTGTTAAAGCAGGAGTCATGCCACCGCTGTCACCCTCTGGGCTCTGAAGGAAAGCCACACTAACCACAGCATTTCATACAGAGCATCATTCAATGGGCTTGCTCAGACTGCTGAATGAATCGAGTCATTTGTATGAAATATGTAGAAAAATGCCACATCTCTGGTCATGATAGGGCTTAACTATGAGGCAAGCACTGAGCAGCACAGTGCTGTCAAGACAGAGGCACTGCTGGGCATACTTGAGTGGGTGGTGATGAAGTCTTATTTGGGGTGCCTAAAGGCTTTAATAGTTCTCGATATGCCTACAAAAAGCCCATTTAAATCTACAGAAATACCTTTGTTAATTACAATGTCAGGCTGCTAGTGCTACACTGACCAGAGCTAACATGGCCAGAGTGATCTCTATCAAGGAAGGAGTCCAAGACAGAGTTAAGACTACTTGAATTGCATCCTACCTTCCCTGGGACAGCCCTGTCAGGCAGACAGGACATATGATATGGAGGATTCCCTATCCTCTCTCCAGCTGGCTGAACATGGTGACTTAAGGGATAGTGGGGAATGGTGACAAGTTGCTGCCCGGCACATCAGTTGTGTCTCCTCTGTGACTACCTCACCTTCACAGGCATCCTTGCATAATAGGTATGAGGCTCTGCAAGTGGAACCAGACAATGATGGGGATGATGGTTCATCTCCCTTCATTCTCCCTGCTCTCAGCAGGGGGGTTGGACTAGATGACCTCTAGAGTCCCTTCCAACCCAGACATTTCTATGATTCTGTGATTCTACTCTGGACTAGTGAGAGCACGTCTGGAGTATTGTGTTCAGCTCTGGGCTCCCCAGTTCAAGAGGGACAGGGAAATACTAGAGTCAAATGAAGAGCTACAAGGATGATAAAGGGACTGGAACATCTCTCTTACAAGGAAAGGCTGAGATACCTGCGACTGTTTAGCCTGCAAAAGAGAAGACTGAGAGGGGATCTTATTAATGTTTATAAATATTTGAAGGGTGGGTGTCAAGTAGAAGGGGCCAGTCTCTTTTCAGTTGTGCCCTGTGATAGGAGGAGTGGTAATAGTAGCAAGCTGAAACACAGGAAGTTCCACCTCAACGTGAGGAAAAACTTCTTTACTGTGAGGGTAGTGGAGCACTGGAACAAGCTGCCCAGAAAGGTTGTGGAGTTTCCTTCTCTAGACTTTCAAGACCCGCCTGGATGTGTTCCTGTGTGGCCTGCCCTGGTTGTTGCTGCACTGGCAGGGGGGTTGGACTCAATGATCTCCAGAGGTCCCTTCCAACCCCTAACATTCTATGATTCTATGATTCTATGATCTAGCTTGGAGATGTCACCAAGGTTAAGTCAAAATGCTTCCATAAATAAAAAAAGATGGGTCACTGACATAGGAGACTCTCTCCTGAGGGGAACAGAACGTCCAATATGCAGACCAGACCCAGCTCTTAGTGAAGTCTCCTGCCTCCCTGGGGACGGGGTTAAAGATGTGAAGTGGAAACATCGTACCCTGGTAACATCCCTCAGATTTTATCCATTATTGATTTTTCATGTAGGCAGAACTGAAGTTGCTACAAGAAGGCCAAGGGCAATCAGGACAGACTTCATGGCCTTGGGACATCTGGTTAAGGGATGAGGAGCACAACTAGCATTCTCCTCTATCCTTCCAGTTGCAGGGAATGAGGGAAGAAACAGGAAAAAGCATCAGATCAGTACCTGTCTCTGAAACTGATGTCACTGAGAGATTTTGGGGTGTTTTTATCATGGGTCAGTTTACAGGACACCAGGCCTGCTGGGAGCAGATGGGGTACACCTGTCTCAAAGGAGGAAAAGGATCTTTCAACAGGCATTGACAGGGCTCACTGAAAGACTTTTAAACTAGATTTGTATGGGAAAGGGATAAAACCAGACTTGCTGGAGATATAAACCTGGAAGCAGGTTATTGGTGTGTTAGAAACCATGGAAGTGCCTGAGAATGGTCACAAAGTAATTAGGACTTCTCCCTCTCAAAAAGCGCCAGGATCAACATAAATAAAGTGCATCTGCTCAAATGCATGCAGCACAGGCAACAAATGGGACAAGCTGGAAAAAGATGATAGAATTGGGGGGGGG